>CAIGRF010272037.1:0-17898 GCA_903798235.1 Fraxinus ornus
GGAGTATAAAAACTTGCTTTAAATAATTTATTTATTTATTTGAGAAAAATATTGAAATTACGAAGTAGAGAAATTCCCATCGACTCTATTCTATCCGTTCCATAATTCCATTACGAACACACGATACACAGCACAAAGCAGGGAGTGACCTGCTACCTGAGTACACCTATATAAATTAGGATTCGAATCGGCCTAAGCAGGACCCGCAGAATTCTGGTAAAATTTGCACCAATTTTTCAGCCTGAGTCACAGAATAGTGAATTATTTATAGTGATTATTGAAGGTGGTGTAGGGGAGGAAAAAGTTAGGAAAAATTGGAGGGTGTTTGACTACCGGCGGCCAACCGGCGGCGCAGACTGCCTCGGCGTCGAAGGCGGTGGTCAGGAGGCTCCCGCTGCCGGAAAACACCGACGGTGGTAGTGAGAACGCCAAGATGAAGGCGCTATTCAAGCCGAAGCCCAAGACCCCAACTGACCTGGTTCGCCAGACCCGTGCTCTCCTCATCTTGGCTGATCGCGGGACGGATACCAAGGAAAGCAAGCGCGAAGAGAAGGTTCCCGATTCGATTAATTCTTGTATTTTTTGCCCGCATTATTCGTTTTCATTGATCTAGTTTTCTTCTGCAAATCATGAAAAAGTTTGGATCTGAATCGAGTGAATACTTTCTTGTGCTACGTTGTTTTCTGTGCTGTTTTCTCCTATGAATGCAAAAAATTGATTTTTAATTGATTTGATTTATTTGACTGTGGTAGCCTATAGTCTACTTTGAATCTTAGAACTTTGAATCTTAGATCGTGTGTATTCATGATACGAATTTATCTTGTTATTTAATTGGCTTTAATGTCATTGAGATAAGGAAAATATAACCGTCCAATGTGCTATAAAGTTTAACTTTGCATTGTTTGATACATATTGCTATGCAAGTGGAAATGTATTAGCTGATGAACACAGTTAACTCTTAAGTTGCTCAATCAGTTTTATATACCTTTTTTTCCTCTTCAGATGATGGAGTTGAGCAAACACATCCGAGATCTGAAGTCAATACTTTACGGTGACAGCGAATCTGAGCCTGTTTCAGAAGCTTGCACACAGTTGACTCAGGAGTTTTTCAGAGAGAACACTCTACGCCTCCTAATTACGTGTCTGCCCAAGTTGAATCTAGAAGTAATGAGATATGGTTTCTTAATTGAGCACAACTACTTATTAGAATACAAATTAGCTATAGTTTCTATTAATTTTTTTTCTGACTGATGAGAGTGATTTAACGGCCATTACTATTCTCAGTGCTTATGTTGTTGAAGTTACATTTACATGCGTAGTTGCTTTATTGTGATGACTGATAAGGATAATGTGATGACTAATAAGATATACTTTTGCAGACCCGCAAAGATGCTACTCAGGTTGTTGCAAATTTGCAGAGGCAACAAGTTCAGTCACGATTGATCGCTTGTGATTACTTGGAAAAAAACATTGATCTAATGGATACCTTGATAGCAGGGTAAGCAGGCATGGCAAGATGTCTTTCTTGGCTGTGAATTGTTGAATTACTTTTCTCTATATTCCATATCTTTGGGAACTTGGTGAACCGGAAAATCAACTCAGCCCCACATTAAATGAAAAAGGACATAGTTTTCCTTGCTGGTTGAAGAAGCAAAATAGTTGAAAAGTTACTTAAATATATGGACTACTGTTTTAATTTTTAAGCAGAGAAAATATTACCATCTGCATTTTCTTTTCTTCATTGGAGACTGGGTAGAGTCTGGAATACTTCTATATCGTTCACCCCCCTCTCTCACACGAACACACATGCGTGCATTGTTTCTCTTCTCCCACCTGTCCTTTCTGTGAGCAGTTTACTTTGTGGAATTTATGATAGAGCTAATCCTCATTCCCAATCAACTTGGAGTCTACATTAATCATGTTTTTGCAATTCTATTTGATATAGGATCTAGACCTATTGAAAGGTTCAATAAAAGCAAATCCTTTGCAACCACAAGAAACTATGTTAATTTGTCCACCTCTTCCTGTACTGGGATTGCATTGCTGCTGTGAATGTGAGAGGTGCAGTAGCACCAGTTCAAAAAAACTAAAATAAAATAAAAAACCTCCACTAACGGTTTGAAAACTATTAGCTCTACATTAATTTGAACTGCTTAGAGGGTAATAAATCTACAACTTTATTTCTTTTCCACCAATCCTCTTAGACTCTGTTTTTCTATATGCCTTCTTCATGGTGAGGTGAAACTTTGCTTGTTGCCAAATGCGAGTAAAAGTTCCCTAGTACAAACTTCCCTGAAAATTAAATCTGAGGCTATCATACATTAGTGATTGTAACTGTGTATTTTTATATTTATAAAATATTCGAAGGTCCTGAGCTTTGTACTCCCATTAACTTTCTCTCAATTCTGAAGTCAAGTTGAGGAATTTTGGAGTACAATATGTTGTTTATTTATAAAATCTTGACAAAAAGAGACTCAGAAAGAATATTTAATTTATATCATATTATTTGAATTTTTTGACCAATAATATTAAATAAATGCATAAAAAATATGGATTTGAGGAACCATTTTTTTGTGGACGTCAAAAGATGTAACTAGATTATGGTTGAAGTGAGATTAATGGTATTATTTTGATGCTTTCTTTTCTGGTATCTCCCTTGGTGAGAGTTCCCTTTTAAGAAGTTACATTTCTGTTCTGATTGAGTATGGCCAAATAGGATGCAGTTAAATTTCATTTCTGCCTCCCCTTTTTCTGATACTGCTTGAAAACCAATTTTCTTCCTCTGGTAATTGACTTCCATGTTACTCTGCTTCTGTATCAAGTAGTTATGAGAATGCAGATTTGGCATTACATTATGGTGCAATGTTGAGGGAGTGCATTCGCCACCAAACTGTTGCTAGGTGAGTGGACAATCTGTTTTTATGCTACTTCAGATAGTTGTTTATTGTAAGTAACAAAAAGTTAACTAGAACTAACTTTCAAGTTAATTGGAGGCCCATTTGAGTTAATCGAAATATCAGTCATCTGAGAATACTGTATGCTTTATTTTCAGAAATTTATCTCACTTGATATCATCAATGTTGGTTGCTGGTGACAGACAATGTTGGGTCCTCCCCTCCCCTTAGTTTCAGTAACTGCTCAATGGTGGACTAATATGGTCTTATTTCTTTTTAACAAGACTCCTTAAACTTTTTGTCCCTGCCTTTTCCTCACATTCTCTGTCTATTAAACATGATGAACGAGATATGGAATGCAAACTGTGTTCTATATTTGATTGTCTCATGTCTTTGAGCTTCATGACATTAATTTTTGTCCCTTTATCATTCACAAAGAAAATGGATAAACGAGACGTTGTCTGTTACACGGGCATTCTAGAAAGGTTGATAGATACATGCGCTTATAATGTTCTTTGAAGTGAATATCTAATTTTTTCTACATTTGACGAGGATGAGGCAATTTTACACTTTTTTCTCGGCATTTCTTTTTGTATCACATTGAATTTATTTGTTTCCCATTAGCGCAATGGTAGAATTTGATGCTGAACTATTTTAATTTACAAATGTGATTTGCTTTGACAGGTATGTTTTGGAATCAGAGCACATGAAGAAATTTTTTGATTACATACAACTTCCAAATTTTGATATTGCTTCTGATGCTGCAGCCACTTTCAAGGTTGTCTCCATATTGAAGCAGTGTATTTCTTCATAGATGAACCTCTCTTTTTTTGAAAAATCTATTGGTTGAGATCCCCCATGACCCACTGTTCAGATGTAGTAGAAGGGGGGAAAGGGGTAGTTGTGAAGGGGTTTATTATTATTTGTTTATATTTTTTTGCCTCTGAGATTCTTGATATAAGTCTCATTTTCAATTTAAGTCTCTTCTGGTGACTCCACCTTTATTAGGGAGCTTGACTGGACATCCCTAGTTCTTAAAGAGTATTAAAATTCTTGTACATCTGCACTCTGCATTAATTAGCGAAGGGGTATATTGCTTACACAAAGTTCAGTTATTTCTGTCACTCATGTATCTGTCTTTTTAATCCGTAGGACGCCACTGTATTGTAAAATTATGAACCTATAATTCTCCCTTTACTTAGCTGAGCAATATAGGATATTGATTCACAGATCTTGATTTTCTGTTATTTCTTTTGCATCATAATGTTTGTCCGGCATTGAGCTGGGAGTATCATAATTCAACTCACATTTTCTTCTGCCTTGTTCCAGGAACTGTTGACCAGGCATAAGTCAACGGTAGCTGAATTTCTTTCTAAAAATTATGACTGGGTAGGTGGCTTGTACTTAAGTGAACTGCATCATTGTTGATAATCAACTTCACCCGTAAACAGCAGTGCGCCTGTTAAGACATTGTCTTCTTCATTCCAATGTCATTTGCCTATCACTTGGTCTCTATAAAATTCTTAGGACATTTCTGAACTCTCTTTTCATTTAATGATGATTACAAATAATTCTGCTGTTCTTGTGACCACTTGGTATTGAAACAGTGATGTAGAACTTTATTTATGTGCTTATATTCTACATTTTTAATTTAATGTTGGATATTAATAGTTTGTTACTTGTATTCCTGGCTGAGCTCCAATTTTAATCTTTTCCTATGCTTCTGTTGATAGTTCTTTGCAGAGTACAACTCGAAGTTGCTGGAATCCACGAATTATATTACTAGAAGGCAAGCTGTCAAGGCAAGGCATTTTATGCACTCTTTTGGGAGTGCCATAGCTTTTTTCTTTGCCTCTCCTTGTTAAATGCATAAATGAATTATATTGGCCCATAACAACCCCCCCAACTCCCACCCAAACACCACCAAGCCACACACACAATAATAATAAATAATAAATAATAAAAGAAAGAACAATGGGGGAGGGAGAGAGAAAAAGGTTCAACTACAATATGGTGGATCAATGATAGGGTTTGTACTTTTAGTGGGATGCCATTTTGATTCAGTTTGTGCTATTCCTTCTTGCAGCTGTTGGGAGATATCTTGCTGGACCGTTCAAATTCAGCTGTGATGACTCGATATGTTAGTTCACGGGACAACTTGAGGATCCTTATGAATCTTCTGAGGGTATGATTCCCTTCTTGGTTCTAGATTCAAATGCCCAGCCTTCTCCTCCTTCCTCTCTACTGCCAAGTGTGGAGGAACAGGGAAAAAAGGATAGTAGATGAAAAGTGAAGGAATATACCTAAACGAACATTTTTACAGCCAAAAAAAGCCCTAGAACTTGAGACGCATTTACAACCAGAAAAAATCCTATGTCATTTCTTTCAGTATTTGTAATGGTTACACTTTGAAGACCGTAAAAGATGTGAAAACAGATTTTATCTCGAGTTTTAGTAGTCTTATTTGTTAAATGGTTTATTCTGCCTTTTGGCAGGAGTCTAGCAAGAGTATTCAGATTGAAGCCTTTCACGTTTTTAAGGTACGGCCAATACTTGGTAAAACTTGCATTGGTGATTGATATAGGCTACTGTACATTTTATTCTGACCACACACGAAAAATTGCAGTTATTTGCAGCCAATCAGAACAAGCCCCCAGATATTGTTAACATCCTTGTGACAAATAGAAGCAAACTCGTACGTCTCTTTGCTGATTTTAAAACTGATAAAGGTACAAGAGTAAATAATTCATTCCTATAATTAATATATTCATATTTAACAATTTTCTAAATCTTGGTTCTCCTTGATACAGAGGACGAACAGTTTGAGGCCGATAAGGCCCTGGTCGTCAAAGAAATTGCTGCACTTGAACCGAAATGATACCCATCGGTTTGTCTCTAATTATTTATCAACTGTGATGGCAATGTTGTATGGGTGATTCCAGTTGATGGTTTCTTTTTCCAAATATATTTGTGAATTAATAGTTCTTAGCCCCCCAATATTACGAAGATTGCTGCAAAAAGGATTTGTAATGTTCTATTTCTGTTTCCATTTATAATTTTATTAACTCAAATCTCTGTAGAATGTTACTGAGCTCACTTGAAATAATTTCAGGAAAGCGAAACAAAGCGAATGTTATGAATGACATGAAAAAAAGTGTAAATTGATAGTGCCAGCTGATGGAATAGAAATGATTAAATTTCAATTAAAAGCATGTAAATCTGTTGAAATCAATGAGAATGTTAAAAGCGAAAGTATATCTTGATCCATGCATCTGATTGCTTGAACGAGTTATGATCTTCCAATTAATATGTAATCTCATCTTGAATTTTCTTTCTATTGATGGAGATGTAGAGATTTGAAAAATTACGTTCAATTGGGAACCATGACTCATGATAAATAATAACTGAATATCTAATTATTATCTTTCGGTTCTTATAAATTGGCACATCATCAATTTTAAAAAAAGCTTCATGGCATGTGTTGGATTTTATGCAGTCTGATCAAAATAAAGCTTACGTGCTAAGAAAGAACTAATAATCTTTCAGCTTGTAAAGTGACCACTAATTTTTTGACGAATGTTTGTCCTGGAGCATAATGCATAAAAAAAGCGAATATGCCCTTTATAATTCGAACGCTGGGGATAAAGTAACCTACTGTTCTCTTATCACAACGTTTTTATGTGTAGCTGGCATGATTCTTGTGTCGTTTGTGGAGGATTAGAAATTTAGAACGAACCAGCATCTTGGCATATTCTGTGAGCATCCATCTTTGCAATAAACATTAATTGATAGTGTATGATCCAATTTCTTCAATATTCAAAAGCTTAATCAATTCTTAGGGCACACGGTGCTTGGCTCATCCAATAAATGAGCCGAGATGGCTCGACTTGCTCTCAAGGCCAGCTGTAGGCACGGCTCGTCACGGGCGAGCTAGCTTGCGCGAGTTGACTTGCCATTAGCTCACCTAGTTGTGCAGTCTGCATGGCTTCTTTTTGCAGCATTTTTATAAGTTAGCACATTACCACGCACCTAAAATTTTATAATTTGAAATATTATTATTATTTCCTGAATGGTAAAAATTCTCTACAATCTCTCCAATATACAATTATTCTCACAATTACTCATTTGTTTCAAAAATTTCTTTAATTCTAACTTATCTCGTACCAATTATTTCTATTAATTGTAGTTTTATTCTTAAATTTTTCTTCAAAATTCGTTATGGATTATACTGGATTTATGAACCCCGGTGAAAATGTTAACCAATTGTTTGGTAGTTCCAATACACATATTTACGATTTTTTTCTCAAGCCCGCGATGTTTCAAATTCAAAAAATGTCGAAACTAGGTGACCACTTGAAAGAAAAGGTCTCCACAAAGAGACAAAAGAAGGCAAAAGCTCGTGAGCTTGCTTCTAAATATTGGAAACTCTTCCAGGAAAAAAGAAAATAGGGCAGTTGAGAGCAAGGAGCAGATTATGAAAGCATATTCTAATTACTGTGAAGGACTTCACTTGGAAACAAAATAATTGACACTATCCAATACAACAAGCATTACGAAAATGCATTGTTCGAATTTGGGCTGTCGGCAGTAGGCAAGTTCAACTTCAATTTGGTTTAGAAAAAGATTGGACCTTATGGAGCAGTTCTAGTAAATTGGGTTTATAATCCAGAAACCAAACAGGGAGACATGGTAATTTTCATAATCGGTACAGAGTTGAGACTATCCACGATAGAAACTAGAAAGAGTCCCCCGGGGCATAGTTCAATGGTGTAAAGAACAAGAGCGAGGTAGTATCAGTTGAGCTGGCAGCCGCAGTGTGAGGGTTTGATTCCTGCCTTCTAACAAGGTTTGAAATTGAACTCTTTGTGGGCACCAGTATGACAGCTCTTGTACTCTGACCTGTTGAGGCACATCCCGCGATTTACCTCTTCCACGATGATCTAGGGATGGGGCGGTGGGAGCCCTCAAGGTTGGGGTTCAACCTTTTAGAAAGAGTCCACTTGATGAAACTTGTACAAATATACAGTATTAGAAATTCACAAATTATTGACTATTTAAGTAATTACAACGGTGTCATTTCATTTACTTCGGATCTCCAAAGAAACCGTAAGTGTACATTTGTAATTACATTTTAGGTCGTTGAATTTTCACACAATGCACGCAATATTTTCAATGTTTTAATGAGCATACTCAAAAAATTTTGTTGCGAATATAATTCGTAGTACTCTTTAGATATTGCTAATGATGACACTATTGATATTCAAAAATTAATGATTAAACTCCATCCAGATTTGAATGTAAAGTTTTTTCTGATGCATTTTGCTTGTCATATTTTTAATTTAATTGTGTTAAATGGCCTTAAGTTTATTTATATGGTTCAAATTATGATTTAAATTCTAATGACAGTCAATTGCTTTTGAGATCATGAAATTTTTGAAAGGTTTCTTTGATGCGACCAATGCTTGCGCAGGCCTTCACCATCCCACTGCTCATATTGTAATTTTTAGTAAATATAGAGATTGTTTATTTTTTTTGAAGATAAAACTCCGAAAATATTGGGAGGATTTGTCCACCTTATAGTTGATGTTTTTTGGACACCGTATTAACTTGTAGGATTGTAAATGTATTATTGAATATATTTGTATTTAGCATTTGATATCTCCACTTACACTTAGTGATATAGAAAGTACTTTGTGCAATTTATATTCTCAATATGTTGTCAAATACAATAAAAATAATGATCCGCTACCAACGCATCTACAATTTGGTCATTTCATGATGACGATGTACGGACCTATTTAAATACAATTACTTGTACTAGTATAAAAGAAAATGAAATTCCTACAAAGTTAACTAGATATTTTTCATACCACATTCTTAGTGTTAAATAGAGGAAAAATATATATTATAATTTTGATATTCTTAAATAGTGATGAACAAATGAAAAAAGAACATTTGATATTATATTTGATGGCGCGTGTCTACTAATGTCTCTAGTGTCGACTATAGCTTTGGACGCTGCGTCTAGTGCAGGTGGTAGGATTCTGCCAAATGAAAGAAACACGTTGAAAGAAGATATATTTGGGATTTTAATACGTTTGAAGGAATGACAAGATGCAGATGATCGGATACAATAAAAGACGACTAATACAAACTTTAGCAATTATAATCTTCGCCATTTTTTTGTTACACTAAGTTTTAGATTTATTAATGTAGATAGATATTTCATTTGTTTATTTATTAAATTGTACAAGAGACATTAATTCATGTACAATTTTAACAATGATACATATTATCGTAGGTCACGAGCTCGGATAAAGGAGAACTTTTACAATTTTATAATTCTTTTTTTTTTTTTTACATTCATTATTTCCTAACGAAGTGAAATTTTTTTGAGGTATATTCTTTATAGCAGAGTTCGCTGAATATAACTGTTCGTATGAATTCGAGTAAATCAAGTGGCATTTGAAGTCCACAAATCCCCCTATAAATACTTGGCCTCTCTTCTTTTGTGTCTAAGTTATAATACAATCCTCTTTTCTTCTCATAAACCAATCTTCAAGAAAAAAAAAATGGCACAAAAAGGTAGGAGCCCATTAATTTCACTTCGATACGTGTGTATCAGTGTATCCATATTCATTCACAAATGAGTGCATGTATACTTGTATCTATTTATGTATATGTACATGTTTCTTGATTGGATTTGTGAATTTCAGATTCACTGGAGGAGTTATTGGTCCAGGCAGTGGATGCTGCTAAAAGTGCTGGAGAGGTGACTTCCAGTTCGTAAATCCAAATTCTTGTTTGCTACTGTTATATTCGTGTTTCTTTGGGCATTGATTGATCAGTTTTTGGCCGCATTCTTTATACTTCGATTTTTTACAATTAATCTTTTTTACTTCATATCTCTGGTTCACAGATCATTCGTTCTGGGTTCTATCAGACAAAACGTGTGGAGCACAAAGGCGAGGTAAAATCTTGACTGTTAATGACGGAAAATTATGTGGGAGAGAGAGTGTCACCGTCTTCGGGTATTCTAAAATTTTTCAATTTTTCATTTAGAAAGGGAAAATCGATGAAGTGATGTTAGGTAATCTGCTATTTAATTGTGAATTTTGTATAGAGGGTTATTGCTTTTGAAAATTTAATTAACCTCGCGTACTAAAATTTTCAATTTCTGTATTGGGGACTCTATACTTGAATTGCTCTATGAGGATCCCCAACCCTTCGGTTGACATTGAAATCATAAAATTCCACAGGTGGGTTAAGTGGAGAATAAGGGAATAATTGTACATGAATAAATTCCACATATAAGCCATGATGTGAGGTGGCCAGTGATGATGCACTGACTAGATGCTTGATTAACTGTGGTTCTATACCCAATCTTCCCCTTCCAAGGCCAAATTGGACTGTAGTTGATGCACCAAGAGAAGGTTCTACCCCTAGCTCAGGAGACAGCTTTTATTCTTTCCCCTGGGTTCGAGAGAAGCTGGTTTATGTGGCACATGGAGTATGTGAATTGGTAAATCCTTCTTATCAGTAGAATTCTGATGTCAGGACACCACTTTTAAAAATCTTTAACTTCTTTTGAAAATGTAGAGAATTTGTAGGATATCATGCCCCATGTGTTAGTTACTCAGTGCCCACTAGGAGGACAGTCTACCACAAGATTGCAGTGGGTGGTAATACATGACAGTGTAGATAGAACAGAGGCAGGCGTATGGCTAAAACTAACCTAAAACGTAGGTAACAGAAAATATCTGAACAAGGGTGTTTTTGTATTTTGTGAGAAGCTCTAGAGCACCCAAAATTCACAATAAGTCATGGGGATTTCGCAAGACAAATCCAGTATGTTGGAATATTAATGTTTAATATTATGTTTACTGGAGATGGTTCATTGGTTGGTTCACGGGACAAGAAGCGCCATGCACCGTAAATGATGGTTTTTGGTTGATTCATGGGATTATAAGGGTTATGCAAATTCAATTATTACAAAAATACTGCATCAAAAATATTAATTCTTTTCTTTTCTTTTTTACTAATAATATTATTAATTCATAAATGCAAATAAGCCTACTCCTTTCAAGTGTAGGTGGATTTAGTCACAGAGACTGATAAGAAATGTGAAGAAGTCATATTCAATTTTCTCAAACAACACTACCCTGATCATAAGGTTAGATCTTTGGCTCTTCTGCATTGTTTCCTATTTTAGCTGAATTTAATGGTTGTTTCTTGACGGGTATAAAGGTGATGCTTCTTAAGACTTGACTACTTGGTTCTTATAACTCTTTTGTAATAATTTTTCCATCTTAGTTCATTGGGGAAGAAACTACGGCTGCTTGTGGTGCTTCAGAATTGACTGACGAACCAACTTGGATTGTTGATCCCCTGGATGGAACAACTAATTTTGTGCATGGGCAAGTATCTTATGTCATTTCATTTGTTAAGGGGTAATTTTTCTTTATCCATGTTAAGCTTCTAAGTTATTTCATTCAATTTCAGGTTTCCATTTGTATGTGTTTCTATTGGCCTGACAATTGGACGAATTCCAACTGTTGGTGTTGTCTACAATCCTATTATGGATGAGGTAAAACTATTGAACTTCTAATGATTTGATGGTAAGTATAAATCAAGGAAAATGAGTCTCAGAGCGTACATCTCCAAACTGTTGAGATATTAAGTTATTAGCAGCTTGTGACTTGTGACTTGTGACTTGTAACTTGTGATCCAAGTACTGAATCATCCTCGGTGTTTTCATACCATATTTTCGTAGTTGTAACATCTTTATGAATTGAAAGGAGCCTTTGACCTTAACTGGAACTGACCAGTCAAGTGACTAGTGATTTTAGTGTTCTTTTTTGGTATTTTTCTCCCTTGCTGTATGATTGTAGTGATGTGTTGGATATAAGAATTCCTACATGTACTATATCTGCGGTATATTCTTTATAGCAGAGTTCGCTGGTTAAACATATAAAATATTTGGTTTTTAACATGCAGCTCTTTACTGCCATCCGTGGAAAAGGTGCTTTTTTGAATGGAAAACCTATCAAAGGCAAGTTTCCTCTTCATGTAGTCTCGCTTAATGACGTTGAACATTCATCTTACTCTTCTGTTGACATCCTGCAGTATCTTCTCAATCGGAGCTTGTGAAGTCCCTTCTTGCAACAGAGGTACTCAGCTGAACATATTATTGAACAGTGCTTTGGTTGCTAAATGTTTTATTGGTTCTATATCTTAGAATGTCAACCTGCAAATTGGAAATAATTATGTACCTAACTCCAGGCCTCTTTACTTGCTAAATTTGCTCTGTTTATATGATCCTGCAATTCAGAAGTGTTAGCTGTAGAAGAAATGGAAAATTCACATATTTACCCTCTTAATATTTTCTTATAGTCTATAATAGGAATGTTATTCTTGCTTCTGTAATATATATATTGTAAACAGTACGACTTTTTGCAATTATGCATACAAGAGTATGACTTTTATAAATTTAAAGAAATTTGCCTTTCTGATTTTACTTATAAAAGCTAATTAAGCTTTGCCTGATGAAATGACAGTCAGGAATAAAGCTGGACAAGTCTACTGTGGATGCCACTACAAATAGAATCAATAGCTTACTCTTCAAGGTAAACAAGTGGTTGCTTCATAATCATGTTTTCTATGAACGTTGCTGGATATAGCTCAGAACATTGGTTCTCGTACAACCAGGTTAGGTCCCTTCGGATGAGTGGCTCTTGTGCTTTGAATCTCTGCGGGATTGCATGCGGAAGGCTTGACCTATTCTATTTGCTAGGGTTTGGACCTTGGTAAGATTTTAAAATGTTCAATTTTGGATCTTGATATAAATTACTAGGAGCATGACTAGTATGCTGGCTGGACCAGATTGATAGAATTAAAGAAGAAAAAGAAACTAGAATATTGTCCATTGCACTAAACAGTACTATCTAATACGATGTACCAATCACATTGAAGTTCTCTTCTCTGTCCAGGGATATAGCAGCTGGTGCTGTGATTGTAACCGAAGCTGGAGGAGTTCTGTTTGATCCGTAAGTAACAACACACTTTTTTTCTAACTTAGAGAAAGAATACTGAAGAAAAAGTCTTTGATGGGAATAAGTAGTCTTTGGATACAAAATCTTTTAGTCATTCAAATATTACTAGTAATATTAGGATAATTTGCAAGTTCATGAACTCCAGGATTCTTCTTTGTTCTATCTTAGAGAAAGAATACCGAAGAAAAAGTCTTTAATGGGAATAAGTAGTCTTTGGATGCAAAATCTTTTAGTCATTCAAATATGATCTCTATTTCTATTAATATAAGGATTATTTGCAAGTTTATGAACGCCAGGATACTTCTTTGTTTTCTATTTACAATTGTACATGGCCTATAAATGTTGATATTTGCAATTAGTTTACTATTAGGAATTATTTCCATCAGATATAAATTTCAAATAATTCTTATCTTGCCCAGAATAATAAATAAAGCTGAAGTTATAGATAAGTTCAGATTTCATCTTCATTTTTTTAGCTTTAGTTTAGTTAAGATTAATTCTCGAATGGCTCTCTTGCTTTGCCCCTGTTTAGTGGCCTTAAAATTTTAAAAACATAGTTTTGAG
The DNA here is from genome assembly GCA_903798235.1 of Fraxinus ornus. Taxonomy (NCBI): domain Eukaryota; kingdom Viridiplantae; phylum Streptophyta; class Magnoliopsida; order Lamiales; family Oleaceae; genus Fraxinus; species Fraxinus ornus. The sequence goes on from CAIGRF010272037.1 coordinate 13,511, forward strand.
TAGTATTTTCTGATGAATGTGTGATTAAAAAGTAGGGAAATGTTTTAAGTTTACGTCTAGAATATTTTATTGTGTAAATGTATGATTGAAAATGAGTATGAGAAATAAATTGAAGTAAAGGGAATCAAACAGGGGTCTATTTCATGGTGAAAGCGTTCCTTTTGTTTCTTATATTGAATTGAACAAAGGGGCACGAAAGTCCATTGCTGTACCCGGTCAAATGTTACAGTAGATTAACAAGTTAACTTGGGCATATTATAATTCACTAAGCATCCATAATTATCCTATGTAAACAACACTCACTTCCAATTGGATTTTTAATTGAACCACATAGATTATATGTATGACATTGAAAACCATAGTAGAGTTTGCATCTCTGAATCATGATGCTTCTGTAATCAGATCTGGCAAGGAACTTGATATCACATCTCCGCGAATAGCAGCATCAAATCCTCTTCTCAAGGAAGCATTTATTGAGGCACTGCAACAATCAGAATGAGAGAGACATACGAGAATTGCAGAAACTTCTTACAAGTTAAGTTTCTATGCGCTTTCTTCAAGCATCATGATCCGCTTGTACTGGCTTCCCCTGAAGGATTCTTAGAGACTCTTCAGTCGAAATACATGTGATGTATTTACTAGTTCTTCTTCATGAACTAAGACCTAGAGCTGTGCTCTACACTGTAAAATTTGATTTGGTAATAAATAACACATCACTGTTGGGGAATTTGTTAGTCTGATTCAATGATTGATTTTGCCGGGGCTATATCCTCTGTCTCCTCTCTCGCTATATTCTTCATTTTTACCTTCTCCAGGGACCGGCAAATAAGACCGTGCATTAATCTTCTCGCATATCCAATTTTTATTTATTTATTTATTTTGCGTAGATTTGAGTTACGAGATGGTATAGTTCTAATCTTTCCTGGATAAGAGTTAGTTTGATTCGACATGTAAAATTTGAGGGACTGCTTGAATTAATCATTTATGATTCCATTCATGAAAATGGAAATATACATATACATTGACCCTGATAAAAAAATGTGCCAAGGGACTCGAAAACTGATGAAATATACCGGTTATTGTAGTCTGAATAAATCTCCCCTGCGATTATCCAAGAATTTGTTTGTACTGCTTAGCCGTGCTGAAACTAGGTGAATTGTTTGGATAAATTGTTTAAGAAATTTGTAACAGAAATGTAAAACATACTGGTACAACGTGAAATATATCAAAGAAACAACAAATATATATAAATGTTCAACAGAAAATCTGCATCAATGATGAAAAAGGGTGAAAAACTTGCATCATCTCTAAACTCTCCCCAGTCCCCAGTACAAGCAACCTAACATCATCACCAACAATGGAAAAGTACACAGAGATAAAGTAGCACAAAAATATGAAAAATACACGAGCAAACTGACAACCCTACTTTTTATACCCTTACTCCATTTCCATTATGTCCAATTGTTTCATTTGCCCCATGAGGCCTCTTTTGAGAAGCAGCAGATTTCTTCCTGTTCACAACTACATACCATGTATAAGCTTCCAATGTTGCAGCCAAAAATGCCAGAACCACGAGGATCCCGATATAGGCTCTCTCCCATTTGTTCTCAGGATTCAATATGTCGAACCCCTTGAAAATGTTGATAATACTTAGGACAATGACTGCGTATCCTACTGAGTGGTGGTAGATGTTCCAGTAAAATCTGTATTTGTGGTCCTTTTTCGGCCTTAGAAGCAAAGAAAATACCTGTATCCAAAAGAAACCTTAGATCACTACATCCCCATCGTCTTGTTAGACATTAAACAAAATCTGAAAATGATTAGATGTTAAACATTTGAAGAAATTCATAATTACCTGGAGGGTTCCTAGACAGAAGAGAACTATTCCTATGGTCCTGTGGGACGTGTATTGAACTCCGGGAGACTCACTTCCTAGCTGGAGGCCTGTAGCCCAGCCGGCAACTCCAATGATGTAGGCCGAGGTTTGGCAAGTTGCGTGAAGATNGTGGGACGTGTATTGAACTCCGGGAGACTCACTTCCTAGCTGGAGGCCTGTAGCCCAGCCGGCAACTCCAATGATGTAGGCCGAGGTTTGGCAAGTTGCGTGAAGATAAAACCAAGCAGGATCAGCAGATGGAAAGACCCTTAAGTACCTTGCGAATACAGCACCAATAGGCATCAAGATACCCCAACTCACTGCATTCAGTACTCCATGAATCTGAAAATTCATTAACCAATCGTCAGACATGTGCGTACTTTTTAGAAGTAACTTCTTTGTGAATACATGATTTTTAGAATTAGTACATAGCAAAAAACTGGTTTCTGAGTATAATTAAAATTGATGCTCATATACGGATTTGAGCACTTACATTTCTTTTCTTAGTTTTGGAGTTTGATGCCCCTGCTGTTGTTCTTGACTCTCCTGAAAGAAGATTTAGAGTCCCCACTGATTGGACGTTAGAACCAGATGTAGGATGCACTGCAGGGGCATCTCCTGAAAGTGGACCATCTTGCCAAACCTGGTTAACAGTAGAGCTCAAGTTATCCAGCTTCAGCGTGGCAAAAATAATGATTTCAGTCTTCGAATATACTGCCGATAAATCTGAAACTGGGAAACTCAAATCTCCTTCCTGCAACTGAGTCTGATAAGTAGTGATAGGTGCTGTGTAAGCTCTCATGGTTCCATCAGATTTTTGGAAAGCAACAAGTGCTTGTGCGCCAACCATGCCTTGAGACCTTGGATTAATAGCCCACGCGACCCATTTAGAGGCCGTGACCCCCGTGTGTCGATAGGCCATTCTGACAGTTTTTGAAGTCGAGTCATAGTTCCAATGAAGAAATGAATTCAAATATGGGAGATCATTGCAGGAACTGAATACTTGGTTACTGGCAAAGTTGTATTTTGCACATGATTGAGCATAGGATGATAAATACAAAGAAAAGAGAACACAAGAAACCAATACAGCTCTTAACATTTTTTCTTTTCTCCCTATCAATAGAAATGCAGGGAAATCAGGAGTTAACAGGAATAATTTAAATTGATTAGCTTTAAGTGAGAAGTGAAAAATGAGGAATTTGAAGAGGCCGGGGAAATGATTTGGTTTGGAAAAGAAGCTTATGGGGAAATATAAAGATTGACAGAAGGGTCTCTTATAGACTGAATATTGAATGGTGGGACCTGAGTAGTTGCAGTTTGGTGAGGAAGGTTCTGTGAGAGAAAAAGTTCCAAGTTTCTATGGGATTTTAGCACTTTGTCAAATTTCTCTCTCTGTGCTTAGGTTTCAACAACTTTATTTTTTCATACCAGAACATGTCTAACTTCAACTGCAATTACACTAATGCATAGACTTGTATATTCTTAGTCACCTAATCTTCAATTTTTCATGTTAATTTGTAAAGATTCTTTCCCTTTTTCATTGGATATGAAGACAAGTATTCTTTGATTAGTGAACAATTCACCTATAATTTTTAGATTATACAAACTTTCGGAATTCGGAGCATGTTTAATCACGTATTAAACAATACACCGAACAAGACTTTTTTAACTCTTTTTCTCTTCTTTGATAATGTTCAATAGTGTTCAATCCAACTTAGCATTAGTATTTACACTCACTAAACTCAAAATTGTTGGATGATCTGCTAGAAACATTGCAAGTAGATCAGTAAAACATGTTTCGTACGTTGGATGGAGCAAACAAGATTGAGGATCATGTGATATATTAACAAGATGTCTCGTCTAGTCAAGAATAGAGTACAAATTGTACACTTTTGTAGCAAATCACATGGGACTTAGTTGAGACTCGACGGAGGTATTTATTTACTCATAAATTCTTGAATTATTGCCTTAGTTTGGAATGTCAACCACTTCACTTTTTGTAACCAAGATATAACTCACAGTAAAAAGATGAAAAATTGATCTGTCTCTATTCATAACCACTTCACTCCACAAGCATTTCATGCTTACTAACAAATCCTTTTGTAACATATTGCTATAGGGGCTGTGGACAGGTATCAAAATACATGATAAGTTGGATTAGGTGTATTATATAAATGGTGGAACCCAAGCTAGGTCAAACCAAATCCTAATCCAAAGATCCTATAGTGACTATTATATGCACCTCATTTTCACTAGCACTTGTTTTTTTTTCCTTAGCACACGTAAACATATTTGGTACGTTAGAATAGATGAAAAAAAAAATTGAACTAATTTTATAACAGTTAGTTTTGTTTTATTTAACATACTAAGGCCACGTTCAGTAGAGATTAAAATTCAATTAAAATTGAAAATATAGCCGTTATTGGGTCTCACTCATCTAATAAAAGTCAATAATAACGACTAGTTTTTCAATTTTAATCCGATTTTAATCTCTACCGAACATGCCCTAAGT
>CAIGRF010272064.1:1865-18003 GCA_903798235.1 Fraxinus ornus
CTTCCAAATGCTCCACAAGATGCAAAAATATCACTTTCCCTTCCGGCAGCCATGTATCCGTTGGATAATCAAAGCTCTGCCAGTATATGACAGACGGCTTTGCGATACCAAAAAAATCTCCGCAACTGATACATAAAATTGTGCCCGCACTGGACAAATTCTCTGGCTCCGCCCCTGATTGTCGAACCACGTGAATTCTTGTGTCGTATTTGCACTTATTTTATTTCTTCTTAGTTCAAATTATCTTGCGTTCCACTGATGAAATTAGTAACGTCCAAGTCCGAACATTATTTTCATGGAAATTAAGTTTATACCCAATTCACCCTTTTATCCAGTGAGGGTCACTTGCCTTGTTAACAGCAAAACGGATTAAGTCCGTCAGTCCCTGGGCTATGAAGTAAAAATAATAATAATAATATAAAATGATACCAATGTCTAAAGATACAGGACATACAGGACAAATTTTGTGTTTCTAAGATCCTAGTTCAAAGATACCAATGTACGCTATCCAACAAGATTTAAAGATATCTAATTCAATGACAGTCCATTTGCTTATGTAAGCGCTTCAATCACAATTCATATTGTTCCCCTTTATAGCTTGCAGGGACTACCAAAACTTGATCTATCAAAAGTTAAGATCACTGAAATGAGACGCCAAGAATCAGCACAAGAACTCCCGCCACATATTCTCATCTTCCCTTACCCCTTGCAGGGCCATGTGAACTCTATGCTCAAGCTTGCTGAACTCCTCTGCTTCTACAACCTCCATGTTACCATGCTCCTCTCTGACTTCACTCATGGCCGCCTCCTCCTCCACGCCAACGTCCAGTCTCACTTCGCCCGCTATCCTGGCTTTCTCTTTGTCACCATTCCTGATGGCCTCCCGGAAGACCACCCCCGTTCTGGCGATCGCATCTTGGAGATTCTGTTGAGTCTTAAGGAAACTGGGGGACTAGAGTTCCGTAAGCTGATGGAGTCCACCGATTGCCTGAGTGATGCCGGTGCTCGAAGGCCGGTCACCTGTGTCATCATGGATGGGGTCTTGAGTTTTGCTATTCCTTTCCTTGAAGAAAAGGGAATTCCGTACATTTATTTCAGGACTATTTCAGCGTGCTCCTTCTGGGCATATTTTTGCATTCAAGAAATTATTGATGCAGGCGAGGTCCCTCTAAAAGGTATTATACCATTCCAAGTAAATATGTGGATGGTATGTGAAAAGTGGTTTGTTGGATTGTCCTGCTGATGTATTTCGAATTTTATTTCTGTCTTTGTGTAGGGAAGGATGAAGATAAATTGACATATTGGAAAAAAGAAGAGATGAATTCAATGGTAAAAAGTGTGCCGGGAATGGAGGGGATTCTCCGGCGCCGTGACCTTCCAGGGTTTTGCAGAGTGAACGATGTTAATGATCCGGGCTTCCAGTCAATCAAAACAGAGACTAGAAAAAGCATTAAAGCTAGAGCACTCATACTTAACACATTTGAAGATTTGGAAGGACCAGTTCTTGATCAAATACGGAAACATATACCCAACTTGTATTCCATCGGTCCACTCCATGCTCATTTGAAGGCCCGGTTGGCAGCTAAAACAAGCAAACCCTTGCGTGCTTCGGGCAGTTTCTGGGAGGAAGACCTCAGCTGTGTGACTTGGCTCGACTCCCAGCCAACAAAATCTGTAATTTATGTGAGTTTTGGAAGTGTTACCCTGTTAACTCAAAACGAACTGTTGGAGTTCTGGTACGGGCTAGTTAATAGTGGGCAGAGGTTCTTGTGGGTAATGAGGCCAGATTCTATTATTGGAAACGATGGGGAGAGGCAGATTCCGGTGGAGCTAGAGGAAGGTACAAAGGCGAGAGGGTACCTGGTGGGATGGGCACCTCAAGAGGAGGTCTTGACCCATCCGGCGGTTTGTGCATTTTTCACACATAGTGGATGGAATTCGACTCTGGAGAGTATAATGGTGAAAATGCCTATGATTTGCTGGCCTTATTACGCAGATCAGGCTATAAATAGTAGGTTTGTTAGTGAGGTTTGGAAGCTTGGATTAGATATGAAAGACACTTGTGATCGAATTATAGTAGAGAAGATGGTTAGGGATATAATGGTGGTGAGAAGGGAGGAATTCTTGCAGACGACTGATCACATGGCTAATTTGGCAAGAAAGGCTATCAGTGAAGGTGGTTCATCATACAGTAATTTGGACAGATTGATCGAGTTTTTAAGGGCCATGATATTATGAGCGTCATTTGAATATTTTTTGCATATAATTTGAAGATATATTCAGCAGAAAAATGTTGGAAATTTGCATTAGGTTTATTTTGAAGGGAAGAGAATTCCAGTTACACTTGCTAATTGTTGGATGCTAGCATTGATACATGGCTGGTATTGTATGATTGTAAAATTGGAGTCCATCTTATTATTGAGTAATAGGTATTATAATGAACCATGATATCTCAATTCGCAATGATGTCGGCGTTGTTGCAAGAAAGCTGCTATGTTTGATGAGGCGTTTTGTAATATAATATTGCATACTAACCACGTCTAGCATATTTTGTGACATAAAATCAGTCTAAAAAGGATATCTGGCAAGATAATGTTGAGATAGATTGTATATTGTAGAGGTCGAACAAAACTAACAAGACATATTGTGGTGGTTGTCTAGTTTTGAATCTACTATAAATTTGCATTGAAATGAGGTGATGAAAACAAATGCACGTAATAATTCCTAAATTTAAGAAAGACTTAATTTGATGTGTTGTATTTGAGTTTGGATGTCATAAACTTGCAACTATTCCATCCAACGTTGTGAAGAAAAGAGTTGTATTAGTACCAATTATAGCTTGCAGGGAGTATCAAAATTTGCTCAATCAATTCAAGAATCAGCACAAGAACTCCCGCCACACATTCTCATCTTCCCATTGCCAATGCAAGGCCATGTGAAGTTCATGCTGAATCTCGCCAAGTTCCTCAACCTTCTCCATACTTACACAACTGTGCTCTTATAGACTGTCCGCAAAACTGCCTCCTTGTTCATGACAGCTTGCAGGCTCACTTCATCATGAAGCTCATCACTTCATGATGAGCTTGAAAGAGGTCTAAGAATCAAGAGTTTCGGAACCTGATGTTGTCAACGAATAGGCCCAAGTGATAAGTGCAGTCAAAGGCCTGTCACGTGCAAGATATTTGATGAAGTCTTCAGTTTTGCTGCTCGTGTAGCTGAAGAGACGTGGATTCATTTTGTTTACTTCAGAACCATAGTGCTTCTGCATTTTGGGATGATTTTCGTATTCAAGATGTTGGAATTGAACCGTGTTTAATGTTGTTGCTCCCATAATTTGGTAAAATCTTGTTTGCCAAAATGCAACTTTGTTAAATCAGACTTACAACTGGATTGTGACACGTGAATAGATCTTGGTTGTTGAATTGGATTCTGGATTGTTCTAATATGATGCCTTATTTTATTTTGGCATATTCGAGCGGTTGCCTTTCTAGGGTTTTCATTCTCTCTCTCTCTCTCTCTGAGACTGCGACGTTCTTGAGGTTTTCTCAGTATTCTTTCGATCTCTCTCTAATTCCTTCTCAAATTCTTGATTTGAGAAGGTGCTTTGTAATATTGTAGCCTCGTAGTGATGATATTCTGAGTGAATAACTGTTAGGAAGTTTTTCATGCTTCTGTTTGGTTGATTCTGAGGTTCTGAAGCGATTCTTTGTGATTCGCATAGATCAATTGTTGTAAAGTGGGAGAGATAAGTGTTGTGTTTCTTTCTTTGTGATTGTCTGAACATTGTTGTAACATTTGTTGTCATTTTGAGTGTTATAGTGGAACCAAGCATAAGCCATATTAATGAATGCTCAACGGGGAATATAAGTGTTAGAAACGGTCACCGAACTCCGGGGCTTGTGCCGAAATATATCGATTGTATTCTTTTAATTTTTGCACTTTATTTTTAGAGAAGGGTTTTGTATTTTCTGTCTCTTGATCTAATATCATGTGTTTCTGGCCAAACAGTGGTATCAGAGCCATTATATAAGGAGCAAGATACCTAGATCTTGGAGTAGAAAGGCTAATCTGAAAAGGATCCTAAAATCTTTGGAATTACTGTTAAGTAAAATTGCAAAACATTGAGTTTTAAACTCGCTGGGTAAGGTCTTTCTAAACTTTTGTTAAGTTCTTTTTCAAACTTTTAGAGTTTCTTGATTTTTCCCTTGATTTACCTTGTACTAGAACCCCCTTGATCCTAGTCTTTGTCCAAAGGATCCTACGAGGCCTTGAAAATATGAGATTAATCAATTACGGGTGTACACCTAGAGAATCTTGTAGAAGAAATCTGTGAAACATTATTATTGTGATCTCTGTTGCTGTGACTTCTTTAGAATTCCAATCTGCATATTCTGTGATAATGCCTCATATCTGAAATTCTTGTTTTACTGCGTGTACTATTGTGAGTTTTTGATTGCCACCAATCTATACTCTTACTGCTCTTTGCATATTTGTATTAAGTGTCTTCTGTTTGTGACTCTTGCTTGACTTTATCATGGCCTTTGCAAAATTTGAAGTCAGTCAATTTGATGACAAAATTGATTTTAACTTGTGGATTCAAAAGATGAAGGCTATTTTAATGTAAATTAGATGTGTCAAGGCCTTAGATGATAGTTGGCCTGCTGAATTACTTCCTGCAAAGAAAGCTGAATTTGAAAAATTTGCTTGGAGTACTTTTTTCTTGTACTTATCTGAAAATGTGATAAGAAGTATATGTGAGACTAAAACTGCCTCTGAACTGTGGACCAAACTTCATGCTAAGTATATGACTAAGACTACTCCAAATAAGTGTTTCTTGTTAAAACAATTCTTACCTGTCAAAATGGATATCTCAGTTGATTTGGATGAAAAATTGAATAGATTTACAAAACTTACCCCAAGATTTGGCTAATTGTGATGAAAAACTTTCAAAAGATTAGATGACTATAGTCTTGTTAAACTCTATTAGTGACAGATATAAAGACATCAAGGTTGCTCTAGAGTATGCTTGTGCTCAAATCTAATTCTGGTAATAATCAAACTGGAGATGGTTAGCTTGTGAAAGGGAAAGTTTTTGGTAAATCAAATTTTCATTCTAAATCTTTTACAGAAAATAAAAACAGATTTAATGATAAGCATAAGTACAAAGATAAGGCTAAAGGTAAGAAATGATATTACTGTGGGAAATTGAGACATTTTACCAAAGATTGTTTTAAAAGGAAAAATGATTTAAAATATAATAAGTTTGATGAAGGGAGTAATGCTTTGGTGTATAATAAAGTTAAATCTTATTCTGATTTGGTCCTTGTTAATATGGAAAAACAACTGAGTGGTGAATGGATTCTTGACTCAGGTTGTTCTTTTCATATGTGCCCAAATAAAGATTGTTTTCTTGATTTTAAGGGGCAGCTAGAGGGCACGTGATAATGGAAAATAATTTTACTTGTAAAATAAAAGGAATAGGGACTATAAAACTATTATTGGAAAATGGAAATATTTTCTTTCTGAAAGAAACTAGGTACATACTTGAATTGAAGAGAAACTTGATGTCCTTAGATATATTAAATGATATGGAGTTTAACATAAATATGGGTCAAGGACACATTAAAATTCTTAGGGTCAATGATTTAATCATTATTACCCCCAAGAGACATGGTCTCTATTTGTTGAAAGCAAAACCTCTACTTGGTTTAACTGCTTCTGTTGTATCTAAACTGTTTATACTTGCTAAATTGTGGCATTATAGACTAGGTTATATTAGAAAAAAGGCTTTAAATTCTTTACAATCAAAATGAGTTTTTGAAAAGCAAAGTCTTGGTGATGTTGGTTCTTGTGAACAACGCATTATAGGGAAACAAGTCAAACTACATTTTCCTACTAGAATTTATAAATTCAAACAAATATTGGAATATTTACATGCTGATATGTGGGGTCCTGCTATTGTGTGTACCTTATCAGGTTTTAAATATTTTTTGCTGATCATTGATAATTATTCAAGAGAAATTTGGGTTTTCTTACTAAAAACTAAAGATGGGACTTTTTCAGCTTTTAAGAACTGGAAAACTTAAATTGAGAACTAAACTAAACAAAAAATAAAAAAATTTGAGGACTGACAATGATCTGAAATTTTGTAATGATGAATTCAATAACTTGTGTAAAGAAAGTAATGTTTTAAGACATAAAACTGTTACTTATACTCCTCAACAAAATGGAATAGTTGAAAGAATGAATATGACTCAATAAAGTTAGATGTGTGCTACTAGGTTCTGGTTTGCCTAAATTGGTTTTGGATGAAGCTGTTAAAACATTTGCATATCTTATTAACATAAGTCCTACTAAAGTTTTGAATTTTGATGTGCCTGAATCTGTATAGTCTGATGGTTCTGTGAATTATTTTCATTTAAAGGTATTTGGGTGTGCTACATATACTCATCAAAATATTAAAAAATTGGAACCTAGATCTTTTAAATGTGTTTTCTTAGGTTATGATGAACATGTTAAAGGCTACAGATTGTAAGTTAAATGTGAAAAGGGGTATAGAGTCATTGCTAAAAAGGATGTTGTTTTTAATAAGTCCTTAATGTCGTGTTTAGAAGGAAAAGATAGAGGTTTGTGTGATAAATATGTTCAAATTGAGGTGGAGCCTCCTCAAATTGAACCTGCTAATCCTGTACCTCTAGTAGATGAAGCTGGTGTTGAACCTGAAATTGAAATTGATGAAGAAATTGATCAAACTAAAGGATCTGATTCTATTAATCTCCCTACTGATGAGTATCAGCTCACAAGAGATGGGGGAAATTAGGCAAATCAGACATTCTACTAGATTTGACAGTGATGATTTTGTTTCATCTTTCACTTATCAAGAACAATTCGAAAATAAGCCAAACTCCTATGTTAATGCAATAAAATGTAATGAAAGTAAAAATTGAAAAGCTGTCATGGAAGATGAAATGTCTTCACTTTAAAAAAAAAGACTTGGGAACTTGTTAAGAGACCTAAAGGGCAAAATTGATTGATTGTAAGTGGATTTATAAAATAAAAAAGGGGGAAGGAGATAATAAAAACACTAGATATAAAGCTAGACTTTTTGTAAAAAAATTTACTCAAAAGGCAGGTGTTGATTACACTGAAATCTTTTCCCCTGTTGTGAAATATTCCACTGTTAGATGCTTGATTGCTTTAGTTGCTCATTTTAAATGAGAACTTGATCAGTTGAATGTTAAAACTGCCTTCTTGTATGGTGATTTAGATGAAGTTATCTACATGAAGCAACATGTTGGTCTTGAAATTGGAAATCTTGAAAATATTGTTTGTTTATTAAAAAGATCGCTATATAGGATAAAGCATGCTCCTAGACAATGATATAAGAGATTTGATCGCTTTGTTCTGAAACTTGGCTTTAGAAGAAGCCAATTTGATACCTGTTTATATTTTAAAGGTAATAGAGGTGAAAATTCTCTTTATTTAGTTCTCTATGTGGATGATATGTTGCTTGCCTGTTATGATAGAGCTGAAATTGATGATATCAAATTAAAATTAAAGTCTGAATTTGAAATGAAAGACCTTGGTTCTGCTAAAAGGATATTAGGCATGCAAATTTGGAGGAATAAAGAGAAAGACATTGTATTCCTAATTCAACATGATTATGTGATTAATGTTTTGAAAAGATTTAACATATATGATTGTAAACCTATAACTTTACCTCTTGCAAATCATTTTAAGCTTTCCTCTGAATGCTGTCCTAATTCTGAAGAAAAGTATGCTAGAATGTCAAAATACCTTATGTAAATGCTGTTGGTTCTGTTATGTATTTGATGATTTGTACCAGACCTGATTAGCAATTGGATTTAGCATATTGAGTAGGTTTATGAGTAACCCAGGGGAGGAACATTCGAATGCTCTAAAATGGCTGTTTAGATATCTTAAAGGCACACCTAACTTGGGTTTAATGTTTAAATCAAGTAAAAATGGTGTAACCTTAAGGGGATATACTGATTTTGATTTTGCTGGAGATAAAGACAATAGGTGATCAATCTCTTCTTACTTTTATACCTTATGTGGTACTGTTGTTAGTTGGAAATCACAACTTCAAAGGGTTGTTGCTTTATCTTCCACTGAAGCAGAATATATTGCTGTCAATGATGTTGTTAAAGAGGGAATACGACTAAATGGGTTGATTTCTGAACTTGGTTTTACTGAAAATGATATTATGTTACTGTCTGATAATCAAAGTGCTATTCATTTGAGCAAAAATCATATGTTTCATGATAGAACTAAATATATTGATGTTAAATATCATTTTTAAGAGATATCATTTCTAAAGGGATTATTAAAATTGGAAAAGTCTCAACACAACTTAATCCATCAGATATGGGAAGTAAAGTAATTCCTTTAAATAAGTTTTTAAGCTATTTAAAACTGCTATATGTTGAATCTTTATGATGCATGTACATGTACTTTGAGCAAATGAAAATTGCTTAAGATTATGTTCTAGACTACACTATAACCCAAATTCTAGTAGAAAGGTGGAGACTGTTGGAATTGAACTGGGTTCAATGTTGTTGCTCCCATAATTTGGTAAAATCATGTTTGCGAAAAATATAACTTTGTTAAATCAAACTTACAACTAGATTGCGACACATGGACAGATCTTGGCTGTTGAATTGGATTCTCGATTTTTCTAATATAATGCCTTATTTTATTTTTGCATATTCGAGGGGTTACCTTTCTAGGGTTTTCATTAGGTTTCTATCTCTCTCTGAGAATGAGCCGTTCTTGAGGGTTTTCTCTGTGTTCTTTCGATCTTTTTGTAATTCCTTCTCAAATTCTTGATTTGAGAAGGTGTTTTGTAATATTATAGCCTCGTAGTGATGATATTCTGAATGAATATCTGTTAGGAAGTTTTTTATGCTTCTGTTTGGTTGATTCTCAGGTTTTAAGGCGATTCTTTGTGATTCGCATAGATCGATTGTTGTAAAGTGAGAGAGATAAGTGTTTTGTTCCTTTGTGATTGTCTGAACATTGTTGTAACATTTGTTGTCATTTTGGGCGTTATAGTGGAACCGAGCATAATACATATTATTGGATGCTCAAAGGGAATGTAGGTATTAGAAGTGGTCACTGAACTTTCGAGGCTTAGGCCGAAATATATCGATTGTGTTGTTTTAATTTCTGCACTTTATTTTCAGATAAGGGTTTTGTATTTTCTGTCTCTTGATCTAATATCGTGTGTTCCTGGCCTAACACAATAAATTAATGATTCTGGTGAAGTAGCCTAATAGGTATGAAACTGATTCTCAGCAAATTATATAAATTAAAACTGATTTTCTCATTTTCTAATCATTTGAAGTTATGCAGGAAAGGATGAGGACAAAGTGAGAAATTAGGAAAAGGAAGAGCTGGATTTATTGGTAACACGTGTTTCAAAAATGGAAGGATTCCGTAGACAGCGTGACTTTCCTGCATTTTACCAGGTTAATGGTGCGAATGATCCCAATTTCCAGACCATCAAATCCGAGTCCCGAAGAAGTACTGAAGGTAAAGGGCTAATACTCAACAAATTTGAAAAGTAAGAAGGACCAATCCTCAATCAACTGTAGAAATTCATTCCAATTATCTTCTCATTAGGACCTCTCCATTCTCATTTAAAATCCTGGTTGGCCTCAAAAACTTGTCTTCAAATCTCGCGGGCAGGTTTTGGGAAGAAGCCTTAATTGGCACAACTTGCAGCTTACTGAATCTGTGATTTATGAGAGTTTTACAAGTGTTACCATATTAACTCGTAACGAACTGTTAGAATTTGGCATAGGCTAGTGAGTTGTGGGCTGAGGTATGAGGCCAAATTCTATAACTAGAAACCCTAGGGAGAGTCATATTCCGGTTAAGCTAAAATAAGTACAAAGGCGACAGGTTACCCAGTAGGATGGGCAGCACAAGAAGAGGTCTTAGTGCATTCGGTTATTGGTGCATTTTTCACCCATTGTGGATGGAATTCGACTTTGGAGTGTGTAGTGGCAAGCATCCCTATGAGCTGACCCTATGTTGTAAATCAGACAATAAATAGAGTATTTGTTAGAGAGATTTGGAAGGTCATAGTAGATATGAAAGATACTTAGTGATAGGATGATAATAGAGAAGATGATTAGAGATATAATGGTTGTGAAGAGGGATGAGCTCTTGAAGAAGGTTCATCATATGGCAGATTTATCAAGAAAGGCTATTAGTGAAGGTGGTTCTTAATATAGTAAATCGACTCGACTGATCAAGTTCCTATAGTCTATGTTGATGTATTTGGGCTGCCTCACTATTACTTGGCCTTGTTGGGCCATCTGTGAAATTGGGCCTCATTTAAATGGAGATAGGTTTGGCCTCTTTATGGTTGAGAATCTGTCATACACGTGGCTTCATTCTGATCCTTGGATGGTGACTGTTCAGTTGGATAGATACGTGACTTGATCTTGGCTCTTGTTTGGCTTCTAGATTGTTCTGTTGAGTCTCTTCTTTCCTCATTTCTCTTAGTGATAGTTTGGGTTTTCTCTTGTAAATCTGTAATCGATCTTTGTGGTTTCTTCAATCTCTGTTCTTTGTAAACACCTGGTTGTTATGTATAGTCTTTTTAGAGATTGAGAGTTGTGTGATTACGATTTGTAATAGAGGCTAGATAGAACTCGAAGAAACTGTTGGTTTCTTCGTACTTTTGTACTGTTTCTTGGCTCTTTCCTAGTGGATCTAGAGTTATATCTCGTTGCAGATGCTCAAAAGGTGATTAGATCGCAAAACTGAACATCCAGACCCTTCGAGGTGAAAAATCCTTATGTTCTGATTTCCTTTAATTTTTGTAAGTTTTTGATGTTTGGAAACTTCGATCCTTAGTAATACTTGGTTTGGGACCTAACAATCTACTATAATATTAGTGATGACTGTTTGAATGTCAAGGACGGAGGATTTTAGCAAGTTCTTTGGCATTGGACATCGCAAAGGTTAAGAGAGTGATTTTTCCCACAAATAAAGTTTCTTAGTTATGTACTATTCAATAAATCATCAAGGCTGTTTGGTTGGAATTAAAATTAGATTTTTAGTAAATGTGATAGAAGTTTTTGAAGCGTGTGGTTGAAAAGTTGTGGACCCATAAAAGATGTGGCTAATATTGATTGTTTGACTTTGACTTAGATTAAAATCAAATTTTAATTCGGACCAAACAGAGGAATCTTAATTTTTCTTTATCAAGACATGGGAGTTATAGGAAAGTTAAATTCATAGAGCTGCAGCATAACTCTTTCAAGCTGAACAGGTTTGGACTGTCCAGAGGAAACCACACAAACACATGCACGTAACAATCGAGTTCAAACTATAAACAGAATATGATGGAGATAGAAAACACTAACATTACACAGAGAAAGACCGAATTTATTATAGGCTTCGAAATATTTACAAAAATCTGCAATAAAAAATAATATAACAAAATCAAGGTCGAGAAGGGTCAAACTGGAGATCTGAAAGATGAAATGAAATCAACCAAGTTATCAAGTGATTGGTGAGAAGAACCACCTGATTTCAAACAAATATCTAATTTCTCCTTCAAACACATTATATTCTTCCTCATATCTTCCCCTTCCTTCCCCACCATTAGTTTTTTAATCGCACTTCTTATTTCGACTCTATCCAGCCCTTTCTCCAACTTAATCCCCACTTTCCAGATATCATTCACATATCTGGAATTTACCTTCTGATCGCCGAAGAATGGCGAACATATCATTGGGACGCCTTCGCAAATGCTCTCCAAAGTCGAATTCCATCCGCTGTGAGTCCAAAATCCACCAGTGGAAGGATGAGATAGAACTTCTTCTTGTGGAGCCCATTTTACAATATATCCCCTTCTACTAATTGCCTCCAAGAATTCCTTCGACAAAATTTCATTCCATTCTGAGCCATGAACTAATCCAGGACGAACAACCCACAAAAATGGTTGATCGCTATTGGCCAACCCCCAAGCTACTTCATTCAATTTTTCTTCATACATTGCTGCAACACTCCCGAAACTCACATAGATTACTGACTTGGGTGATTGTGTATCCAGCCAGGCTATCGAGGTTCGATCTTGTGTCCATAAACTACTCGAGGAAGCCGAGAAGTATTTATGAAATGGGCCAATTGCAAAAGTAGGCATGAGAAATTGTTCGGCAAGTTTGGCTAATTCAGGCTCTTCTAGTTCTTTAAAGGTGTTGATAATTAGACCTGAAGCTTTCTTTGTTTCTTCCACCATAATAGCTGTGACTTGATATTCCTCCTCTGTATTGCGCGTCTCAATTGTTGGAATGTCCTTAACTTTCAGAGGTGGGAGCTCCAGAACTGGTTCTTCCATTTCGGAATCTGTCCAAGAAGAGTGGATCATAAAAATTACAAAATGCATTCTGGACACGGTGTCCTATTTCATGAACTGATCAGAATTCAGAGTTGTCGGGTGGGAGGTGGGAGAGGTTAAAAGCGTTGGGGAAATAAAACACCAAAAATGAAAAATAAATTGAATATATAACACAAATTTACGTAGTTCTACAGAGGGACAATCAACTCACTAATCAAAGATTTAAATACAAAATCTTATTACTTTTGTCATCTTCCTTCGTTCTTATCACTCTTAACCGCTTTCTGAAGTCTTGTTTCTTTTTGGTTTTATCTATGTACATCTCAAAACATTTTGATTTAAATATCCTAGAAAAAGAAAACATACCTTTCATAGTGAGGTAACCCTTGTCTTGAAGAAGAGGTAGAGCTGCAAAGGCTTATAGCGAACAGACGCTGCTTGTCCGGTGTGCAAACCTCGGAATCCTAAGGTTTTCAGCCACACTTCATTAACCGCTTTCTGAAATCTTGTTTCTTTTTGGTTTTATCAATGTACATCTCAAAACATTTTGATTTAAATATCCTAGAAAAAGAAAACATACCTTTCATAGTGAGGTAACCCTTGTCTTGAAGAAGTGGTAGAGCTGCAAAGGCTAATAGCGAACAGACGCTGCTTGTCCGGTGTACAAACCTCGGAATCCTAAGGTTTTCAGCCACTTGTTGTGTGAAATACCAAGCAGAATCTGTAACTAGACATTCTATAGGATCATCAGATAGCAATCGAGCCAAACAATCACGAAATGGTTTAACACATCTTTCGTTAAGAAGTTTTAGTGTATAAACAACTTCAGTATGTGCTGTGGAAACTTCACTTTCTGATAAGCCATCAGGGATTAAGTGTAAGATGAAATGGGGGTATTTAGAGAGATTTGGACAATTATATTTGGTGAGAATGATGATGATATTGAATCCTTTGTGGTGAAGGATATTGGCCAGCTGAATCATGGGATTTATATGTCCTTGTAATGGGAATGGAAACAGTACTAAGCGACGTCTTTTACTATGTTGCTGTATGTTCTGGCCATGATTAGTCATGAAGAAGAAGAAGAAGAAGAACCGAGTGCTATGTTGAGCAATGGAGGATATTGTTTAGCTTGAGGGTTGCGGCTCTCATGATTCTCCTTTGGTTCAAGACTTAAAAGAGTTTTTTATATAGACTGCCCCCACAGCTTTTCTAATTTTTTTTATTTTTTTTTAATTTGAAAACAAATGTATAAAAATATTAAAAGTTCTTTAGAGGTATGAAAGTGGTTGTAGTTTAATTCGACTTTTGAGTATCATTTTTAGTCTTCGTTTGTGTGTAGAGTTTTTTTCAAAAGTGATTCTATTAGAAAGCTACGTAAAGTGATATTTTTCGAAAGAAACTACTATCATTTTTTTATGTACAAATCTTCAAAATTTGTTGAATGCACGTTATAAAAGAAGAAAATTGTGCAAAATGTTTGAAGAAGATGAATCTAGTCATGATGCTGAGTTTTATATTTTCTCAATTAACTCGAGCATAATAATATTTTTCTTCAATAGTATCTTCAATCTAGTGCTAGTCTTTTTCATATCAAGCGTCATACTTCCAATATGTTTTTTTTTTTAAATGTTGGCAAGTTAATTTATGAGAAACAAGATTTGAGTAGAGCCACAAATCTAATTCAATGAAAACATTATTTACCTAAGATTTTTTTTATATAAAAAAAAAAAAAAACAAGCAAAACAAAACACAAGAATATTTCTAAATCTTATAATTTATCCAAGATAAACTCTTCAAATAGTTTTAAAATGTTGTATTATTAATATTATTATTAAATAATCTTAACACACATAAAAGCACTCAAAGAAAAGAAAAGGAAAAAAGGCACCATTTAGTCCACCATGCACCTCCAAAATCCAATGGTTTAAGGATTATATGATGCAAATGCAAGGATATGCAACAAAGTTTGAAAACAATGATTTCTTTCATAGAGTATATTAATATAACTAGCTATGATTTATTTTATAGAATATGTTATTAAATATTGCTTTTTATCTACAGGAAAACAAAGAAAAGTACCCAGTTGCTAATCATAGCATTGTCTAGTAAAATAATATTTGAGTAATGTTATTTATATCACCATATGACGTGAGATTCAATAAAGTAGTTATTTGTATATTCATATATTCAATTGACCTTATAATTTCATGGCATATCGACCACTTGTCACGTAGATGGATGATGATCTCTAACGAAGATAAATGACATTATTCTTAAGTTATTTCTCCAAATTCCAGGGTGGCATGTTGACCTCGACACTAACCATATGTGGCTCTGGCGCTCTGCCATTTGATCTCCAAATTATGAGCTTGTTTGGTAGATATTAAAATCGGATTAAAATTGAAAAACTAGTCGTTATTGTTGACATTTATTAGACGGGTGGGACCGAATAACGGTCATATTTTTAATTCTAATTGAATTTTAAGTGTTACCAAACATGCTGCAAATTTAATCAATCCCAGACATGAGATTAGTTAGTTGAGATTCAAAATCAAATTAGTCAATTAGNTAGTATCTTCAATCTAGTGCTAGTCTTTTTCATATCAAGCGTCATACTTCCAATATGTTTTTTTTTTTAAATGTTGGCAAGTTAATTTATGAGAAACAAGATTTGAGTAGAGCCACAAATCTAATTCAATGAAAACATTATTTACCTAAGATTTTTTTTATATAAAAAAAAAAAAAACAAGCAAAACAAAACACAAGAATATTTCTAAATCTTATAATTTATCCAAGATAAACTCTTCAAATAGTTTTAAAATGTTGTATTATTAATATTATTATTAAATAATCTTAACACACATAAAAGCACTCAAAGAAAAGAAAAGGAAAAAAGGCACCATTTAGTCCACCATGCACCTCCAAAATCCAATGGTTTAAGGATTATATGATGCAAATGCAAGGATATGCAACAAAGTTTGAAAACAATGATTTCTTTCATAGAGTATATTAATATAACTAGCAATGATTTCTTTTATAGAATATGTTAATAAATATTGCTTTTTATCTTCAGGAAAACAAAGAAAAGTACCCAGTTGCTAATCATAGCATTGTCTAGTAAAATAATATTTGAGTAATGTTATTTATATCACCATATGACGTGAGATTCAATAAAGTAGTTATTTGTATATTCATATATTCAATTGACCTTATAATTTCATGGCATATCGACCACTTGTCACGTAGATGGATGATGATCTCTAACGAAGATAAATGACATTATTCTTAATTTATTTCTCCAAATTCCAGGGTGGCATGTTGACCTCGACACTAACCATATGTGGCTCTGCCATTTGATCTCCAAATTATATACACACACAGGGGCGGAGGGACGTGGGTGGGGGCCAGGCCCCCACACCATTTTTGACAGATTTTTTTTTATTATTATTTTTAATTTTTTTTTTTTTTGGTAATTACCACTTTCAACGCATTTTTCACATAGAAAACATTGAAATTTGGTTATGGCTATTTCTAGAAGAATTGTAGCCCTTCGAGTTAGCTTTCCAACGAAATTTGATTCATCACAATCGAATATCAGTAGGGAAAGTTATGATAAAAATACTGACGACTGTTCAACCATGGCTCAACTTTCGCTAGAGGACTCGCTCGAGCGACCAATGCAGTAACTATTTGCCCCAGTTTCCCCGACATGATTGATGATCATGTAGTTATACAACGTTATCAAAGTATGATTTT
>CAIGRF010272083.1:23997-52714 GCA_903798235.1 Fraxinus ornus
GTCTAGCCTTCGAGGCTCAAAATAAAGATGTCACATAGTAAGCCAAGTGGACAGAAAGTCAACAAGAAAATCAAAGGAAGATTCACAAGGTCAAATAATGGAGAAGTCAAACAGGATCGAAGTCCTTTCATCAAAAGCCGAGGTACATGTTGAGCCACTACCTCAAGGACGAAATACTACAACTTAAGGCGGAGGCTCTCTGAAACTTTCCGAGGCTCTCAACCGTCCGAAGTCCATGGAGCTGATGTTGTCCCACGCAACAGATTTGAAGATCTTTTATAAGTGATTGATGTAACACATGTAATAAAGTTTGTCATTATGTTAGTCTATTGTATAGAACCGTCGGAGCTTGAACATTTTTGTCTCTCGTCGCAAAGTATCTTTTGCGTCCGTTTTCTCCTATCTCCCGCTGCCATACGCATTGGAATTGTATTTGACTTGACGAGAGTGGATCTAGCATCTGTTGAGTTCAGTTTTGGGGTCAACAAGTAGTGCGACATTGGCATTGGTGACGCTGGAGTTCATAGCAGCACAAATGAAGCAGGTACCATGTAGCATAAACGATGGTGAATTTGGGGTTACATATTTATATATCAATAAAAAGTGGGGAAGTTTTTGCTTGCGGTGAGGTAAGTGGTCCAATGGGGTTTGGGAAATAGGGTATGGGTTTTGATTTTGACTTTCAATTTTCAATTTAATTATTATAATTGTGTTTTTAGTGAAATATGTAAAATTATCCCATTTAAATATTGGTAGAAAAATGTTAAAGCTCACAATTTTGGTCAACTAACGATTAAATTGATGATTTTTATTCATTTGGAATTTGGGTGCGAATTTCTGAAAGGTTTGGAAACGTGGATGACACAAATGAAAAGTTTGGACAAAGTCTGCGAAAAATTCAAAGATTTGAGACCGTTGCTACAATTTTTACTTTTATTTTTAATAATCTATTTTGGTTATGCTATTTTACTTTTTTATAAAATGAAAAATAACTTATTTGCATTGTTAAAATGGTGAAATTAAACTTAACGACTTTATTGTGTAGTCCATTGTACCAAATAGGAAATTATAGTATATTTCTTGACAAAATTAAGAAAAAATAGGACTTGTGATAAAACTTTGTTATATCGTATTCAATTTAACTTACTTTAAATGTTGTATTTGACTAAATTATCAAAAAATGATAGTTAGAAATTTTATGAATTCAAGTCCACAAACGAGATCAATTTCAATTCTAGACTTTGGACCTTAGGTTTTTTAGATAGAGGACGGTGGCTACAAGCGATCATAAAACAACTAAATATTAAATGCGCCACAAAATGACAAAAAGTATGACGATATTACATGGCACATATAAGTTGCTTCATTTTCTCTTTAGCTCCCCGTCCCTCAATCTGGTCAAACTGTTGCATTATATTTTCGTTAGTTGGAGAATTGACCAAATGTTCACTTCTTAAAAAAGTAGTAAGGCGTAGAACAACATCTGGATCGCGCATTGTTGAATTTAAGGAACTTAAGAAAATAATTTGATCATAAAATTAAAGTTAGCAAAGATAAATGAAGAGAGGTTTTAGTAGAAACTATCACACAAATGTATTGGTAGGTATTTACATAAAAAACTAGAAGGGACCAACATGTACAGAAAATAAAAGCTTAGCATTCTAAAGGCCAAAAAAATTGCTTGAAGACTCAAGTGCTCCATGTATTAAAGTTTGAGGACTATGGCTGAAAATGTCCCAAAATTTAATCCAATCTGCAAATTCTATTCGCACTGGTTCAATCCAATCGTGTAACTATTTTTCAATTTTGTTCAATTGGATGTACTTTAATTTAATTTCTATTGGTGTAATTTAATTTAAATTTGATTTCAATCAAGTAACTATTATGGATTTAATTAAGTAATTTTGTTCAATTCAGTTGATGAAAATCGATGACTTGACAATAAATAAAACGATCATCGCACATAGTCATTAGTTGTTGAATATTGACATCTTTAATTATGATTTTGTTATCGCTTTTTATCAATATAATTGACAAAATAGAATAGAGTTCTCCCTATTGAAATCTAACTAGTGTACATTTATCTGGCCGATAATTCAAGTTACAATTACGTGTGTTTGGCACCCATTTTGGGTGTATTATAAATTTTGGAATAGTAATTGATGGAAGAATGTGTGGTTGAAAATTTTTAAATTTGTATGTATATTTTATTTTATTTGAAAAATGTCTGTTTACAATTAACAAAAAGTAAATTTTTAAAAAAATTAATGAGCGCCAAACACAAGCTACCTATCAAAACTATGCCCCCGTTTGGCCCCCATTTTTGTCCATTACATTACAATAATTTTCACTCTCTTCATTTCAACCACACATTTTTCAAATAAAATAATATTACACACAAATTTAAAAATTTTAATTACTTTTCTGCTACACATTCTTCAATCAATCAATATTCCAAAAATTTTCAATACCCATAGTGGGGGCAAACTATAGTTATCACAAATTGAATTACCCGCATAGCTCTACAGAGACGTGGCAATTATTTACCCTGAATCGCGTAAAGAACTCCGGATAAGAATCACAAGATAACAACATTAAAAATTAATTAATTTCCCAAGATTCCAAAAAGAAGAAAAAGAAGTTGAAAAGGCAAAGCAGAATTGTACTGTTGCAAGAAAAAACATGGGAGGAATTTCAACTCTTTCAGCCCCAAAACACTGGCACAATCTTCCGACATTAGCATCCCAAAATAATTCAAGAATATTTAATGACAAATTTTCGTCAATTCAGTTCAATCCCACTTTGAAATCATCAGGAAAAGAGAACCCATTTTCTTGTTTTGCTTTGGATGCTTCAAGGGAATCTATACCGCCACTGGTGGTGGTGGGATCAGCCAATGCTGATTTATATGTGGAGATTGACAGGTTGCCTAAGGAGGGTGAGACTATATCTGCTAAAACTGGGCAAATCTTGGCAGGTGGTAAAGGAGCCAATCAGGCAGTTTGTGGGGGAAAACTGGCATATCCAACATACTTTTTGGGGCAAGTGGGGGATGATGCACATGGGAAGTTAATCACTGAGGCACTAGAGGGTGGTGGAGTGTGTTTGGATCATTTGAGTAGATTGGACGACGTTCCTACTGGGCATGCTGTGGTCATGCTGCAGCCTGGTGGGCAGAATTCTATTATTATTGTTGGGGGTGCTAATATGGCTTGTTGGCCCGATACTCTGCCCGAGGAGGATCTGGAGGTTGTTAAGAAGGCTGGGATTGTTTTGCTTCAGAGGGAGATTCCTGATTCTGTTAACATCCAGGTTGCAAAGGTGAGGCGCATCTCATTTGGTTCTTGATTTTAAATGTTCTATTATAATGAAGTTTGTATTGGTGGATGAGATATTAAAGAGGGATCTTTATATGGATTGATGATTATTCTGTTCTGTAATTATTACAAACCTCCCTATAAACCAATGCTTGTATAGTGTTTTTAATTTTAGAGATGGATATATGAGTAGTTGCAAGAAGGATATATGAGTAGCAGCAAGAGAAATGAATTCAAAATGTTTAAAGGTTATAGCTTTATGCTCGGTGCTTCCCCTTGTGAGATCAAAGTCACGTGTGTGTCGCTGAATAGTTGTGTTCACTTGAAAGATTTAAATGTCATGGCTCGAGTTAATATTTGGGCAATTAACAATTTTTCCCAGATTTCGATGTCTTTTCAAGCAGACAGAAATTATGTTGTGCGGAGGGAAGGCCTTTGAATTGGGCACTCGTGATATAGACCCAGTTGAATCCATTAGAAGGGGTTTACATCCATAGATGCACAACCTTTTAGCACCCAGTAAAACTGCTATCAGGCAGATTAGCAACTATGTTGAAGAAGAATAGCCTAGAGGATAGAGTGAGAGCATTTTGCTAAATGAAATATCAAGGAAAACCAATGGCATTTTGACGTGTTATCTGATTTAAAACTGGGCATTGAGTTTATCCGTATGGAAGCCCTTTGTGGATGGCGGTGACAGCTAAATGTATTGATGATGGCAAATATTTGTTTTCCCCTCAGGCTCATACATGTTACCTTATTTTGTAGAGTACAAAGATATTTCTTCTGAAAATTATTTGTGGGAATGATTAAGCTCTTGTATGTTCTCCTGAAGCAATAAATCTCTCCTATCTTTAACAAAAAGGATAAAAGATTCTTCTCTGGATAATAGAGATTCTCCCATATAAAAAGAAAATAAGATGGGTTTTGTCACATGACCCTTGTCAGATTACGCTTTCAGACTAAAACTCTGCAATAAAGAATGGCCAATGAGTTTCAGGCTGGGTTTCAACTAGAAAGCCATAAAGTGGATTGCTGATCAGAATTATAACTGATTGGCTTCTTAAAATAATGAGACGAATTCATTCTTTTTAGAAAGGCGATTCTGAGTAGCACTGCTGTATTTTTCGTTTATATTTATCGTTTGGTGCAATTCTTTGGCTCAAGTCCTCATGCTTCTCACCACATTTTTCTAAAGCAGGCTTTAGAATTATCAAATTATCCCATTATGCCTCTGGTTTAGGTTTTGCATAAAATTAATAAAAAAAACAAAGGAACCAAAAGTATTTCAGTATTCAATTCCTTTTTCAACATGCATACAATTGTTTTGTCACCTGCATCATTCTCTTTTATCTGCTTTAGACATGTTTTTGAAGAGTCTCTTAAGATGTGCTAGCATTGAGAAATTCCAAACTCATGATGGCTTTTGTTTTCAAAATTGCAATGACCTTGGCTTCTTTGGGTTTGTTTTTTGCCCTTATATCTTACACACTGGAGTTATTACGAATCAGAGAAACTTCTTCATCAGTTATATATCCTTCGGCAGTATGCTTCTGTAACCATCTTTCTCTCTTTAGGTCGCTAAGAGTGCACTTGTCCCAGTCATCTTGGATGCTGGAGGAGTTGATGCACCAGTCCCTATAGAGCTATTTAGTTTTGTCGATATTTTCAGCCCAAATGAGAGTGAGCTTGCTCGTCTGACGATCATGCCAACAGAAACTTTTGAACAGATAAACCAAGCTGTGGGAAAATGCCATAAAATGGTGAGTAACAATTGTTGTCAAGGTATCAAAGACAGCTAATTATGGAATGGTGATATCAGCTGGAGTATCTATTTAGTATTACTTTTTCCATATTCGTGAGTATTCCTTTTTCTTTCAGGGTGTTAAGCAAGTGCTTGTGAAACTCGGAGCTAAAGGGTCTATTTTTTTCACCGAAGGAGAGGAACCAATTAGACAACCCGTCATATCGGCTCCAAAAGTAATTGATACCACTGGAGCTGGTGACACTTTCACTGCTTCTTTTGCAGTGGCTCTTGTGGAGGGAAACTCCATAAAGGAATGCTTGAGATTTGCTGGTATGCATAGTATTTTTTTCCTCACATTTTACAATTATTTCGGCCGTCTCACAAAGTTATTCATGTCTTTTCAGCTGCTGCTGCTTCACTTTGTGTTCAAGTAAAGGGAGCCATTCCAAGCATGCCTGACCGAAAATCTGTTTTGGATCTTCTTCAGTCACTTTGAGGATGTTCGTGTTTGTAGCGCAGTTAGTCTTGCATAGAAATAAGAGGTATTCTTCTGAGACAGCTGCATGATCATTTTTTTCCCTTTTCGTGTCTAAAAAGTATTTCTTCCTAAACCTCAACTGTTTGAAAAACTGGATTAAAGCTCATTCATTAGTGTTCTGTTTCCTTGTTACTAAAAAAAATATGCCTTCCTATGG
Organism: Fraxinus ornus; assembly: GCA_903798235.1. Taxonomy (NCBI): domain Eukaryota; kingdom Viridiplantae; phylum Streptophyta; class Magnoliopsida; order Lamiales; family Oleaceae; genus Fraxinus; species Fraxinus ornus. The sequence continues at coordinate 29,757 of CAIGRF010272083.1, forward strand.
TCGAGTGACATGGAGATTAAAAGGGAGGAGAACAAAATCTCAGGATAGAAAAGATGTGAAGAACATGCAAACTTCGTTTAATATCTAACTAGGAGACAAGATTGGAGTTCGAAATCAGTGGGGGCTTTAATCTCTCGCCACCAACTTAACATACCTGCCCTTCAAGAGGGATGGTACTTGTGTAGATAAAAATTGGTGTCATACAATGTATTGCAAATAGTCGATGGAATGAAACTAATCCAAGATGTGTGATGAAATCACTTAAAAAAAAAAAGAGCAAAAATGGGGAAGGAAAAGGAATCCGTACCCCTGGCCGTTTGCTTCTGTGCTATTTTCACCGTTGTCTATTTCCCACCCAATTGTTTTCCTCCTTTCCCCATTCCCACCCTTCTGCTGTCCATCTGGGGTGGAAATTTGGTCATAGGGGTGGGAGAGAGGTGACAGTTGGGAGGGGGAGAAGATCATTTCTTCTTAAACTAAAAAAATGAGGGTATAATGATCTTTTCAACCAATATCTCTTTCCACGTGCATTGTATGTGACATTTTCAAAACTAAAATGAATGGAATCTGCCGGTGAGGACCCAGTGCTACAGCTGGGAGCCTAAATGACAAGAGGATATGGTTGGGGGCCTAAATGCTCAAATGTATAGGTTGGGAGACCTACGCTACTTTTCAAAAAATGAAAATAGACAATCAATCTTTCGTTTATTATGAAATAGAAAATTTAACGATGTAAAGAAAATAGAAGCATAAGTTTTATATTGAACCTGCAGAAAGTGAGTAGTTAATAGTAATAGAAACAAAAACAAAAACAAAAACAAAAATAAAAAAAAATTGATAACATAGACATTCACGTTCCCAAGGCCAGGTAATATACAATTTTGACATTATGAGAATGTTGATTAACGTAATGCTAAACTGAAATTGTTACACCTTCATTTGGCAAAATTTATAAATAAATGATCAAATTTCATTTTCAACCAATCATTTTAATAGACTCACAACTAGTGTCCACTTATGCATCACTCGTTTCTATCTATTTATCCATTAAACTGTTTATAAATCCTTCCCAAATGGAGGCCAAATTGAAATTTACATTACTTGAGAATTCTGCAATCGTGGATCATTTAAACTATATTTTTATTTTTATTTTTATTTTCAAAAGTTGGGTAATTATAGCTACTTGTGCTGTATGATGTCAATGACTCGAGGAAAATTTTTGTAGGCCGTCACTAAAGCTGCTCTTAATTTAGGACTCGGACTTGGGTTTTGTAGGTTGACTTATTCAGGGCGCTTCAAGCTAGTTTTCTGTCATCTCTATAGTTATTTCTGATTTAGAGTTTTGTCCTGCAAGTTCAATTATGCCTTTCATTTTATATTAATTTTTGTTGAAGGTAGTATTATTCAAATATAGAGTTTCATAAAGTATCCTTCGGCCTTCATTAATCATACCCTGAGAATGAACTGGTTTACAAAGTTCTGGATATCTATAATGTGCGTTGTTAACATAAAATCATGTGGTTCTTATTTTTTGGGATTGGAATGGGAAGTTTTAAGCTTTGCAGACATGGCTTCTTACAAAATTATTGTATCTATAACATACTAGATAAATGTTGGGTAACCTGTGAGTTGTTCTTACTGTTTTCAGTGTTGTTGCCCACTTTAGGTCGTCGTTGGGATGAGAATGGACGATATTCAGACTGTTAGAATTATTCTGAGGAGTGGTTGGTTCATTTAACTTTCCCTCTTGTAGGCTCAAATTAAATGCCTCTGACGTTCTGCAATATTACCTTGTCTTGAATCACCAGAAGTTATTCACAAATTAGGATGCTTTCTGTTGCTGCACCATTGTTTGCCATCAATAAATCTTAGATCCTTACTAATTTTATGCAAGTTTAGACATATAAAGGAGTATCAACCGAGCGACCATCGCGAAGTCCAGCCAAAGTAATCAACTCCTCCAAATATCTGTGGTGATGTAGATAAGTTCCGGCTGTATTTGAAAGCACCTCAAGACCTAAATATTGTAAGGGACCCAAATCCTTCTTATGGAAAGAATCATTTAATTGGGTTTGAAGTTGAGATATCATTCCAAAATCAATACCAATAATAACAATATCATCAACATAGACCAAAAGAAGCACAGTGTCAGCTTTGGTGGCAGAGATGAAGAGAGTCATATTTACTCTTAGTAAAGGAGTAACCCAAGAAAGTAGACCCACATGAGGTGTCATATAAATATCTTCCTTAAGGTGACCATGTAAGAAAACATTCTTGACATCCTTCTGTCGCGAAGGCCAACCGGTGGAAGTAGCTATGGCCATAATAGTTTGAACCGTTGTCATTTTGGCAACGGGGGCAAAGGTCTCCTCATAATCCACCCCATATTCTTGATGATTCCCAAGAGCCACCAATCGAGCTTTATATCGTTCTAGCGTTCATCAGATCGAAGCTTAACAGAATAGACCCATTTGCACCTAATAGGTCGGATACCAGGAGGGCAAGGAACAATATCTTATGTGTGATTCTCCTGAAGAGCTTGAAGTTCTTCTTGCATAGCTTTCTTTCAACAGGGTTGAGTAGCAGTCTGAGAATAAGAAGTAGGAACTGTAAAATGAGATAAAGTTGCAGAGAAGTCATACCGATCAGGAGGATGAATAACACGAGTGGATCGCCGAAGATAGCGAATTCTGGGAAGGATTCGGTCTGGGGGCCATCGTCGCTGATATACCACACCTGGTTTAAAACGCTCTACAAAACTATAGTAGTACTAAGCGGAACCAAATGAGGAGATGAAACAACATGTTGTTGGAAGTAGTACTGATTCTAAAAAAAAAAAAATCACATTGCGAGATATACGAAAATGATTAGCAACGCCATCATAGCAAATGAAACATTTCTGAGCAATGCCATAACCCAAGAAAGCACATTGTGCAGATTGAGCACCAAGCTTATGACATTCATGAGGAGATAGATGGACAAAGCAAACATAGCCAAAAGTATGTAACCCAAGAAAGCACATTGTGCAGATTGAGCACCAAGCTTACGACGTTCATGAGGAGGTAGATGGACAAAGCAAACATAGCCAAAAGTATGTAACATGTCATAGCTAGGACGTGTATCGTATAGGCAAAAATAAGGTGAGTCAACATTCAAAATCTGAGCAGGAAGTCGATTAATCAGAAATACTGTTGTGGAAAGAGCTTCGACCCAAAACTTGGGTAGAACCGAAAATTTCGAGAGCAAAACTCTGACATCTAATAAGTGACGATTTTTTCGTTCTGCCACTTCATTCTGCTGAGGGGTATATGGACAAGAGCGTTGAGAGAGTACTCTTTAGTTGTAAGAAGGATTGACACTGATGAGACATATATTCCCCATCGTTGTCAGACCTTAATATTTGAATACTGGAGGAGAATTGTGTCGCAACATAAGCTACAAAAGTTTGAAGAATGGAACCAACCTCCCTTTTAGACCGCAGAAAATATATCCAAGTGTAACGACTGAAATTATCAATAAATGTCGCAAAATACTTATAATGTGCATGTGCCATGTGAAGTCACAAGTGCCACTTCCCAAACATCACAATGAGCAATCTCAAAGCATTTATGAGCTCGATGCCATGAGATGGAAATGGAAGAGTCTTATTTTTTTCAAGTTTACAAGTATCACAATTGAAAGACAAATTTGAAAACTGAAATTGATCTTTATTACCCAAAAAACACACTTCAACAAATGAGATAAAATTAAAGTATTGGGATGACCCAATCACTTATGTCAANAGCATTGGGATGACCCAACCGTTTGTTCCAAACTTCATGTTTAAACTTATTACTAATACAAGCCAAAGATAGTGCAGGAGAAATAGTAAACTGCAGTGGAAACAATCTTCCGACCTTAGGCCCCTTCGCGATCACCTTCCTCGATCCCCGATCCCTGATCGTGCACAAGACAACCATCGCGAGAGAAACACACATCACAGTTATTATCAACTAATTGACCAATCAAAATCAAATTTGTAGATAAGCCCGAAGATACGAAAACATTATCGAAAGAAGACCCAATATCACCAACAACAGTAATAGAAAGAGTACTGTCATTAGCAATCTGAATATGTTGTGTACCAATATATCGTCGAATGTTATGCAAGGAATCAAAACTACTTGCCATATGATTTGATGCCCCTGAATCAACAAACCAATGAGAAGAAGCAATTTGACCCTTACCTTGCAAGCACAAGGCAGAAACAATCATCTGCTGGACTATTTCTGGAGTAAGAACGGGTTGACTAGTGCTAGCTTGAGAGAGTGCCAGATTAGGACCTTGTGCAACTGCTTGAAATGCTTGAGTTCGTCAGTGTAGAGGTCTTGTGGGACAATCTTTGATGATATGGCCTGTAAACTTAACACAAAAGGCTTCAACCGAGATATTTTGTAATATTGAGAATTACAAAATATAACCCAAACAAAACCAATCCACACAGGAACCAAAATTGCAGCCCAAATCAATTCCCACCTAAAATCAGTCTACAAAATTAAATATAGAATCAACCAAAAACTAATTTACAGGCCCACTCCAACACAATCCTAAAATTAACCCAATAGACACCTCAAACAAAGTCAACCCAAAATTAATATCAGGCCCACACAATCCTAAAATCAGCCCACCGACACAAACAGCTCCAACACACAGGCCAGAACCCACACAATCATCATTGAAGACCCCTCAAACAGACCCAAAATGGCAACCTAAATTAGTTACACCTAAAATCACCTCAAATAGACTTCCAGTACAGCCATAACGGACACAAGCAGTCGACCACACACAGGATGCCTGGATCGCGTCGATTACTCACAGAAAAACATTGAAAAAGAAACTTCATTGCTCACCCAAAAGTCGATCGGCCACGAATTGCTCGAAATCACGTCGAGCCCACACACAGGACACCGGAATCGCATCGATTACTCACACAGGACGCAGAAATCGCGTCGATTACTCATGCCGACGATTGCCCACAGAGATGCCAGAAGAGGAACTGAAGAATAGTAGAGGATTCAGCAATTTCTTCTATAGGTATGACTCTGATACCGTATCAAAGTTTTGGCTGCATTCCCTTCCCGTTTGATAAATAGAAATTGTGTACATCCTACATATGGTAATGAGGCTAATTACAATAATTTACAATAAATTATATAAATATTTATAGTAAATGCAATCTCCGTAATCTTCATTCTTCAATCTCATTGACAGTTATGTCAGGCTTGTTGTCTCTTTCATTCACCCTTTGAATTAACCCGACTTTTTTAAAAGAAAATATGAACAAGAAGGAAATTGGAAAGATAAAAGAACTTAATTTATTCATCAACGAAGCAATTTTATTGTTTGAAATGTTGTGGATCAATGTACATTATTGCGTGTTTGGTACGATGTATTGCAAAACAAGGTTAAGTAAGAGACGTATATTCTGCAGAAATCACAATAATAGGTTTTAAACAAAATATAAAGGAGATAATGAGCAAGTTGAAATAATGTGTTCGGAACTTGACCTATGTCCATTGATGGAGACAAGTTCAATTTCACTAATACCATTGAAGTATACAAAAGAGTACGAAGTATTCAAAAGCATCCCCTCTATAAAATAAATACAAAGTACTTGAACTAAATTTTTCGCGGAAGCATGTATATAAGGGTCTAAAAGATTTTTTTTAAGTCGCATACAAGGTTGTTCAAGACTCTCACAAATTGGAATACTCTCAAGTACAAGAGGCACTCCAAAAAGGCACTCAAACGTTGGCGATGGCTAAATAATAACCATTCGATGTGGGAGAATACAGTACCCTCTTTTGATATGGGATTATAAAAAATCATCAAAACAATGCCACCCAACAAAATTTGTTCGTTGTATTCAGAGATGAATGTAGAACCAAACTACAAGTCAGGCTAATATGTACACACACAAAAAAAAAAAAAAAANATCTTCCGACCTTAGGCCCCTTCGCGATCACCTTCCTCGATCCCCGATCCCTGATCGTGCACAAGACAACCATCGCGAGAGAAACACACATCACAGTTATTATCAACTAATTGACCAATCAAAATCAAATTTGTAGATAAGCCCGAAGATACGAAAACATTATCGAAAGAAGACCCAATATCACCAACAACAGTAATAGAAAGAGTACTGTCATTAGCAATCTGAATATGTTGTGTACCAATATATCGTCGAATGTTATGCAAGGAATCAAAACTACTTGCCATATGATTTGATGCCCCTGAATCAACAAACCAATGAGAAGAAGCAATTTGACCCTTACCTTGCAAGCACAAGGCAGAAACAATCATCTGCTGGACTATTTCTGGAGTAAGAACGGGTTGACTAGTGCTAGCTTGAGAGAGTGCCAGATTAGGACCTTGTGCAACTGCTTGAAATGCTTGAGTTCGTCAGTGTAGAGGTCTTGTGGGACAATCTTTGATGATATGGCCTGTAAACTTAACACAAAAGGCTTCAACCGAGATATTTTGTAATATTGAGAATTACAAAATATAACCCAAACAAAACCAATCCACACAGGAACCAAAATTGCAGCCCAAATCAATTCCCACCTAAAATCAGTCTACAAAATTAAATATAGAATCAACCAAAAACTAATTTACAGGCCCACTCCAACACAATCCTAAAATTAACCCAATAGACACCTCAAACAAAGTCAACCCAAAATTAATATCAGGCCCACACAATCCTAAAATCAGCCCACCGACACAAACAGCTCCAACACACAGGCCAGAACCCACACAATCATCATTGAAGACCCCTCAAACAGACCCAAAATGGCAACCTAAATTAGTTACACCTAAAATCACCTCAAATAGACTTCCAGTACAGCCATAACGGACACAAGCAGTCGACCACACACAGGATGCCTGGATCGCGTCGATTACTCACAGAAAAACATTGAAAAAGAAACTTCATTGCTCACCCAAAAGTCGATCGGCCACGAATTGCTCGAAATCACGTCGAGCCCACACACAGGACACCGGAATCGCATCGATTACTCACACAGGACGCAGAAATCGCGTCGATTACTCATGCCGACGATTGCCCACAGAGATGCCAGAAGAGGAACTGAAGAATAGTAGAGGATTCAGCAATTTCTTCTATAGGTATGACTCTGATACCGTATCAAAGTTTTGGCTGCATTCCCTTCCCGTTTGATAAATAGAAATTGTGTACATCCTACATATGGTAATGAGGCTAATTACAATAATTTACAATAAATTATATAAATATTTATAGTAAATGCAATCTCCGTAATCTTCATTCTTCAATCTCATTGACAGTTATGTCAGGCTTGTTGTCTCTTTCATTCACCCTTTGAATTAACCCGACTTTTTTAAAAGAAAATATGAACAAGAAGGAAATTGGAAAGATAAAAGAACTTAATTTATTCATCAACGAAGCAATTTTATTGTTTGAAATGTTGTGGATCAATGTACATTATTGCGTGTTTGGTACGATGTATTGCAAAACAAGGTTAAGTAAGAGACGTATATTCTGCAGAAATCACAATAATAGGTTTTAAACAAAATATAAAGGAGATAATGAGCAAGTTGAAATAATGTGTTCGGAACTTGACCTATGTCCATTGATGGAGACAAGTTCAATTTCACTAATACCATTGAAGTATACAAAAGAGTACGAAGTATTCAAAAGCATCCCCTCTATAAAATAAATACAAAGTACTTGAACTAAATTTTTCGCGGAAGCATGTATATAAGGGTCTAAAAGATTTTTTTTAAGTCGCATACAAGGTTGTTCAAGACTCTCACAAATTGGAATACTCTCAAGTACAAGAGGCACTCCAAAAAGGCACTCAAACGTTGGCGATGGCTAAATAATAACCATTCGATGTGGGAGAATACAGTACCCTCTTTTGATATGGGATTATAAAAAATCATCAAAACAATGCCACCCAACAAAATTTGTTCGTTGTATTCAGAGATGAATGTAGAACCAAACTACAAGTCAGGCTAATATGTACACACACAAAAAAAAAAAAAAAATTGGTCATGAACTGGGCCGGGCAGTCCCCCCTAAATCCGTCTCTGGTTGTACTGTCAAGTCAAGTGCATCACACATGCAGTAAAAGTAAATTCAGCCAAGAACTAGGCGAGCTTCCTCTTGGTGTTTGAAACTCATAACTGCAATTTTTAATTTCTGTTGTGAATTCAAGCACTTATTTTAACATATTTAACAAAGAAAAAAGAAGAAAACTCACAGGTGATGTAGAATTGCAGAGGTCAAAGCACTCTACTTAACTTGGACTTCCCATATTTGGAGCGGCTTCACCGACTGCATTGCATTGATTTAATGCCTCAATAGCCACTCTAAGACCATCTCTTCTCATCCCAGGATCCACAAAAGAAGAAAACTCACGAGGTGATGTAGAATTGTAGATGTCAAAGCAATCTACTTAATTATCTTGGACTTCCCATATTTGGAGCGTCTTCATCAACTGCATTGCATTGATTTAATGCCTCAATAGCCACTCTAAGACCATCTCTTCTCATCCCAGGATCCACTTACTGCAGATGTTTCTGCAGAAAGACAGCATAAATGCAATGCAAATATTGACACTAAAACTAGCCCACCGAAGTTTTTGCAGCAACACCATTATTACTTAATTTATTTAGGAGTATAAAAGACTCTCTCTCTCTTCACTAAAACTAGCCCACCGAAGTTTTTGCAGCAACACCATTATTACTTAATTTATTTAGGAGTATAAAAGACTCTCTCTCTCTCTCTCTCTTTCTCTCTCTCTCTCTCTCTCTTTCTCTCTCTCTCTCTATATATATATATATAATTGTGATTACTGGTAGACATTGTTATACTTGAGGGTTAACATTTTGTCCACAAGTATTCTTAACTGTAAGTTGATTCCACCTATATTCATTATCAATTTAGAGTATATAATGAGTGTATAGGTATTTAACATTTGTGTAGATATACAGCTTGTTTGGGAGTGATTTTAAGTTGCAAAATAAGTTATTTTTTTACCGTTGATTTGTGCAACAGTAAAAAAATCAAACAAAACTGCTGTATTCTGGTGTCTGATGTGTGAGACCAAAACGGACAAATAATCAATTCTTAATTTCCAAAATCATGCCCAGACTGCCACATAGTCTGGTTATAATTTAGGGTTAACATTTTGTCCACAAGTATTTCTAATAATCTGTATATTTCACAAGTGTTGCCAACTTTGACAACAACTGGTTGGTAAGAAATTTGTAGCCACTTTCATTTTCTACCACCTTAAATGGCAAGCATATTACATCTTGATGCAATAATACAAAGGATCTAGAACTCGTTTCCAAGAAAAAAAAAAAGAAAAGAGAACTCTTTCATAAGGTGGATTTAGAGGTATAAAGCGGAATGTCAGGTTGGCTGAGTCGTACAACAAAATACAAGATTTGGTATGGTTTGATAAGGTCACTGTCAAGTACAAGTAGTTCACATTGTGTGGACTTTGAGCACGGAGGGTGACGTCCATCATAATCTGCTTAAAAGGATGGTACATGTGACCTTATCTATTATTATACCTCTGACGACTTCGTCATTTTTTATTTTTTATTTTTTTTTTTTTTGAGAAGTTCCCAAAAAAAGAAAAAGAAAAAAAAAAATCTTTCTGGAGGTGAATTTAGATGTATAAAATAGGGCAGATCAGGTTGGGTTGGATTAATCGTATAACAAAATGCAAGGTTCAATGTAACTCCTGAAGGTCTTATGTCAAGTTGGAATAGACAACATATTGTACATGTGGTACCTTGATGATTTATTTCACTTTCTTTTTCTTTGACAACTTCATGTCACTTTCTTGGTTGCACTTGAACAGAAAGAGAATAAATTTCTTGATGTCTGAAAAACAGTTCCAAGTCCCAACGATTTCATCAATTGATGTTCTCATTAATCTTTATGAACTTCATTACACAGATTCCAAGCCTCAATAGCTACTCTAAGACCATTTCTTCTCATCCCAGGATCACCAATATAAGAAATTTGTTCATTCAATGCTGTAGAAATTTGAAACATAAAATGTTCTTTATCAATTATTAATGGCTAAATTAAAAATAAATCATCCATTCCTTTCAGAAATTTATTATAAGAAGCCGGACTTGTGTTAAGAATCTGAAAGGTCTAGAGTGGATGTAAAATTCTTTGAAAATAAAATAAAAACACATTCAAATTACATCAAGAACATTGCCAGCTCATCTTCTTCCTTCTCCATCCCAATTCCTAATTAATAGCTGAGATTCAGTAGCAAGAACCCTTCATTTTAGTTGGGGATGCTGCGTCTCCATATTCCGGCCAAAGCACTACCAAAGATCGAGTGACACACACTAGAAACTGCACACGGCACTGCAGTCAGTGGATTCCCGAAGTGTTGAGTGGCAAGGACGACTCCAAGCACCGAATTCTGAAACCCAGAAATCGAAAGATGTCTATAACGGTTCACAATAAAAGAGGGAAACAAAAAAATCTATCAATATTTACAAGATAAGAGAAATACCTGCATGCCAACCTCAATAGAAATCGTTCTTGACGAGGACACGTCAAGCCTAAGCATCCTTGAAAGTACATAACCGAAGAAAAACCCAGATGCATGAAGAAGAGCAACAGCTAGAACTACTTGTCGACCAGACATGAGGATTGCTGAAGAACTCTGAGCAATTGCATTTCCACAAAGAACAGCGACAGTTGACACAGCAATAGGTGGCATCAAGGGAGAGACAATTTTAACAAAGCTTTGGAAATATTGATTCAGAAATGCTCCGGCCAAAACAGGAAGAAGCACAACCTGAGACATATGAAGGGTGCACTTTACGACTTTGAGGAAGTAAATTATGTGGAAACTCATACTCAGTATAGCAAAGCTGTAAGAATAATAAAGGTCACCTGCAAAGTTGACATGAATAGTCCAACTGCATCTACAGCCACATATTGTCCTGCAAGTTTTGCTGTGAGAAAAGGGGTCATCACCTGTAAGAGCAAAATGACAATAGATAACGACAAGCTTTCGGACAATAGGAACTCCCAATGTGGCATTTCAGATAAGATGCGCAATTTTAGACTAAGCAATTCAGAACACAAGACAACAGTGAAAAAGGAAGAGAAAAATCAAAATGCTCTAAAAAATTCACACAAGAATAACTAAGAACTGAGACGCCAATTTGAATTACAAACCACTGCAGAGAGGGTGCTTGCGGCAGTCATCAACACAGAAAGAGCCACATTTCCTCTGTATTAAGATAAAGTAATCGGGATTTCACATCAAGATATTCAACAGATTAAAAGTAGCTTCTCAAGAAGTGCCATACCGTGCAATATACGTAACAATATTACTTGCAGTCCCTGTGAAGGAATACAAGTGAAAGTGAGTAAACATAGACAAGAAAGCAACCATAAAAAGCTATGTGCCCAAAAAATTCCATATACACCTCCTGGACAGCAACCGACCAATATTAAGCCAGCTGCATAATAGGATGGCAAATTCAAAAGCTTGCTCACAAAAAATGCAGATATCGGCATAACCTGTCACCACAAATCGACATTATAGCATAATGCAGAATACAGTATGAAGGACATCATCTCCATTTGCCACACCTCTTAAGTACTCTGAACATATAAAACAACAAAAGAACGGTTAATAATAAATTGAGAAATTTCAAACTTTCTTGTTCTATCAATAAGCTGTTTAAGATAACTCAGGCTTCAAATCCATTTGCCACGCCTCTTAAGTACTCTAAACATATAAAACAACAAAAGAATGGTTAATAGTAAGTTGAGAAATTTCAAACTTTCTTGTTCTATCAATAAGCAGTTTAAGATAACTCAGGCTTCAAACTGCCCACTTTACGCTCTTCAGATTTATATCCTTTTATTTCACATGATATAGAAACCCCAAGTCTGAGAGTCATAGATGTTATAAAAGCATACAAATGAAGCAAGTAAGAAGCTTATTAGTTATTTCTATCGCCTCTCTTGATGAAGCCCAAAGTCAACCAATAGTACAAGTCATCCAGTTCAAATGATAAGGTATGCCCTTCATCTCCAAAACCCTCGTCCTCGCTTCTATACGACTCACTTCAATCCCATCCCAAAACCAAAAGTAGCCTAAATTCAAGTTGTGCTTCATTGGTTCCAGAGCTAGCCACTCCACCCCTTCGAAAATTTTCTCAAAACATAGAAAAAATGCCAGAATTTTCAGAAAACTAATGAAGCCAAAAGCTTGACGAGCAATGTTAAAAACTAAAGAACAAAGAAAGTTAATCCAACCATCGTGATAGGAAAATATTAGAGATTCATTATATATGAAACACTGAAACTAAGCATCTATACAATCAAGAATGAAGTAGATGAACAAAAGGGAAAGAGGAGATTACAGAATATTGCAGCATGAAGCCGGAGAATAACTCCTTAGGCATAGCCATTGCGCCGCGAAGATCGTCAAAGGTAAGAGTCATCCCCATACCAAGCATAGTGAGAGTGATGCCCATGACAGTCCATTGAGGCTTGACCCAATTGAATGAGCTAGGCTTCACCAATCCCAACAAGCAACCCAGAGCTACCCACAAAGGAAAAGCAGTAGATATAGCCTCCCCAACTGCTTCAATCCAGCTCTTCTTTGTAGTCACAGCGTTCGACGAATTGCCACAAAGAACTGGCTTCAACCTCAGCCCGGAAATATGATCACTCTTTGGTGAAATTACCGAAATGGGATTATTGAAACGAGGTTGGACTGCAAGATTTTTGAGATCTAATGTAGGGATTGAGAAGAGCGTTCTTGGGATGGAGGGTTTATAGGAATAAGTATTTGGTGCATAAAAACGAGTATTTCTTGTATAGTAATGGCAGCATTTAACTCCATTAGCGGATGATTGTGATGAAAAACACTGCATTTTTCTTCTCTTGTGCCTAATCACAACTACTTCTACGGACTAATGCCACTCAGCTAAATCAAGAACAGAAAACAAGTGCGCGACCAGATATCTATATTTTCTGTCTGTCCGCCGCGGCATAAAGGACACGTGCATAAGGATTATACTACTTGTAATGGCATCCATAATGTACCCCAAGCATAACTCCGTGCATAATTACCCGTGCGAACTCAGGATAGGACACAAAATATGGTCCCACTCCGAATCTTTTCCCTTTTTTTATTTTTTATTTTATTTATCTAATTTTATCAACTATGCCACATGTATCGAAATGAATGATAATTGAGGATGGTCGAACACTAACAATAGAGGAGGTCACTTGTTTTTTGGAATTTTTTAATTACACGAGACTCACGCGCATCTGAGAGGTTGTCAACCTCCATTGTCATCCATTTATGTACAAATGAAATTGTCCTAATTTTATTTTAAAAAGCCTGCCCATTTCATCCAATCCTACCCTAGGAAATCTCCGATAGCCTCGACTTCACCCCATTGCCAAACCATTTTAGTCCATATTTGGTACACATTAAAATTTTCATTTGCATTCTTCAACCTCCATTGTCATCCATTTATGTACAAATGAAATTGTCCTAATTTTATTTTAAAAAGCCTGCCCGTTACCTCCAATCCTACCCTAGGAAATCTTCGATAGCCTCGACTTCACCCCATTGCCAAACCATTTTAGTCCATGTTTGGTACGCATTAAAATTTTCATTTTCATTCTTTTACTCATTTTCAACCACATTTTTCAATAAAATAATATTTTCCATCACATCAATAATTTTTCCTTCTTTTCAACCATACGTTCTCCATCAATCTACTATTTCAGAATACATTCTTTCAAAATAATGTGACTCAAATACATCGTTAAAAATTTAAATTGCAGTGTAGACCTTATCAAACTAGTTAAAAACCAAGAAGACAACTTTCAACTTAAGAAGCAAGCAAAAGAATGGCATGTTATAGTGCACTAACATGCACGAGGCATTTGGGATTTGACCTTTCGTTGACAGATTGGCCATTTTTTTATTAAACAAAGAAGAGAACAACTCAACACAAGGGTTTTTTTGTCGCTGCAAGACTTAACCCAACACCTTACGACCCGAGTTAATGACAATCATACACTGTGTTCACATTCCCAAATAAGATTCGCAGCATATCAAGCTTCATTAAAGTTCTTCGCCTTGCATCAAATTAAACCATTTCATTCTTTGAAATTGTGTAATCAATTTTGAAAACTCGAAATTTATTTGGGAGATAATTTGGCTTCTCATGAACCAATTAAATAAAACAAAATGAAGTTTGCACAACCAAATTCCATAATCTGCAACATTAAACATAACGAAATTGGCTCGACTAGGTCAGCAAGATATACAGGTACTACACTGTACAAACAACCCCAACAAATTCGACAAGAAAATCCATTCAATAGTTTAGCCCTCCTGGTTCAGTGTTAGCTAAACATAAAAGTAAATGAAAGGCTCATAACAGCTGTAGCCATACTCTCTCCTGGGGACGGAATAATTACTAGGATGAACATTTACCGTAGTCTAACCTAGGCATTCTCAGTAATGAGCTTCTCCACAGAAATCTTCATCTAGCGCACAGTTGAGCGCTGAAAAATGTAATTCCATTGCTACCTTACTGCAGGCGTGCAAGTAGACGCCTCCAAAGCTAGGAAATCTGACTCCAAAGCTAGAAGCTCCTTCCCATGACCTAAAAATTAAAGAAATATCCTTTGAATTTCAAAACATTTGAGCAAGACGATAGTATGTCAGATCATTCAACAAAGCAACAATGATTTCATAGCAAGGAAACTAATAGACAAGGAATTCGGAATAAGGCAAAGACAAAAGTTGAATAATGTAACTAACAAGTCATTATATTGCATAATAACTATCTTTAGCAGAAAAATTCAAATACTAACAAAATCGTGCATGCAACGAACATTTACATAACTGAAACTCAAGTACTCCTTAAACTCCTATAATTTTCATTTTTTAATATTATGCCAGAAGACAGTCAAAGGAATATTTAACATGTAGTCAAGAATGTTTGTTGCATTGGTTTAGACACACGTCAACATGTAAAGCCATCTTGGAAATGCCAACACAAAGACAAGAGGGCTCAGTGATTAGCTGTCATTACAGAGAAATGCAACTATCAATTGAAAAACTTCACCCGATAGCGCTTCTCTTGTCTATTTGGTTTTAAAATTCAAGTGCCAGAGTCTCCGAGGAAGTAAGAAGACGGTGAGGAGAAGAATCACCAACAAACATGCATGGAACTATAAAAAACATACATGTACAAACTTAGGAGCAGAGAAAGAGACGTATGGTTCAAGTCTAACTCGCTCCCTCTAAAACGTGCATCTACCCTCACCTTAACTCTAAATTGAACCTCTTAAATAAGAAACCAATATTATGTAGAAGTCCGAGTCACTGAGAGACTAGTTTTCATTAGAACACTTGAAGCCAACAAGCCCAATTCAGGAGATGCTATCAAATACCAAGAACTGTGACCTTAATAATTAAATTGAAGGTCGCACAGAAAGCACCGTAAACAGTAAGAACTACATCTGTGGACTGCAAAGTTGGAAAATTTCATATTTTGAAGGTATGATTGATCACGACTGGGCTATAGAAAGAAAACTTCCAAAATAATCCCCACGATCACCCAAATCTTAAAAGGCGACGTTTCAAATTGAAATGGATTTCCATTCGAAGTCAGATAATGAAGTCTCAGTTTCCATTCTCACGAGTCCAATTTCATTGGGTCTAAGGTTGTCTTCAGTTTAATTGTGTGAAACTTTCTTATTTGTTGTACGTCTTTGTCATTTCAAGAATAAAGTAAACATAATTTTAAGAAATTCTCATGGCTTCACAATAGTAAGAAATCCCTCCAATTGATGTTCAGCAGCATGATCTGGGTCAAGACACACAATACATTACTAAAACATCATTAAGCACTAAACACTTGCATATTAACTAAATGAATGGGCTTCAAACTTCAGCATGCACTGGAGCAGCAAAGCAAGAAGAAACTGACAGAATGGATTTATCAAGCCCGAAAAAGCCAGCCGGTATTCACATGATGAAAAAATATATATACAGTTGATAAGATGAGGCTATGGTTAATTGAGAGAGTTGCCAGATGACATCTCACATAACTTGAGGGAAGTCCTAGCAATTAGAAAAAAAAATTGGTAAAAAAAAGTCAACCTGAAAATACCTTGAAGCAGGCATTTATAAAAGATAATAAATGAATAATAGGCATACTTATGTACACTCGCAAGTCGCATGACAAACAAATGAGTCGACAACAATAATTCATATCAAGACTTCTTTGAAAGAAAGCAATATCCGTGCTGCTACTCCAAAATGATTTTCTAGATGTTCATTATGAGACAATCGCACCCAATTAAGTTCTCAAGAAATACCATAGAAGAGAAGGCAAAAAACACCAACCTAGAATGAACTAGTTTATCTTGGTCCTGGATATCCTTGTGTATCATAAGCACCCCAAGTACCGGGTCCAGGTCCATACTGAGGATAACCTTGTGCACCAGAAGGAGCCTACAATAAGAGGATGAAAAGTTGATTAATAATTAGCTGAGTAATATCAATACAAACAGAATAACATATTTGCTCAAGTTCTGTACTGGTGCACATCTTCTAACTACAAGAGAGTAAACCTCAGTTACTACAAGAGAGTAAACCTCAGTTACTAACTTACAGGATGCATTGGATTTTGAGGGTTCATGCCATAAGCTACAGGATAAGGATTCCCTGAATATCCTGCTTCAGGATTGCTGTAATTTGCATTATAAGTTGCAGCTGCAGATATAAAATCCAGCCTATTAGAAAACACTTACATCGAAGCCTAACTCATTTTGTATAGAATCATTAAATTTGATGTAGCGAGAAAATGAACATGTTAGCAACTAATCAATCATAATGAATGTCTGCAGATAAATTAACCAATAACACTCTCATAGAACTTTTAAAACATTGCTAAGAAAATATATCATTCAAGTAATATATTCTAGCTTCTTACATGACTGTCTTTGATCTCAAACTACAAAAGTGAACTCAGTGGAGAAGCAACAAAACCTAGATATTTAGTTCAAACAGATTTCAATAAAACTCATAAGAAAATAAAATACAATTGAGGAATTTATCAAAAAAGATATCTCATGATGCTCAAAACTCGAAGAGTCAGGTGATTGGCCTTCTACTCGATCTGCTCTCCAAACTCGTCAAATTTGGAAAGCAGGGGGAAATTCAAGACATACTTCTCGTTTTCTTTTTTTAAATTCCTCCTCCATCCCAAACCTCTCTGATACCTAGAGTTAGTTTTACCCATTAATCATTATACAAAGATGTGCCGTAAAGCCCCAATCTCAGGCACTCCAATCTGATTTGTGATCCAATCACGAGACACTACCTCAGTAGTCAGTAATAGAAGGGAACAGTGAAGTCTTGCCAGACCCTCTACCATTAGATTAGAATATTTCCTTGAATCTTAGATACAATTATCTACAATCTTTTAGAAAATCCTCAGACCAGATGCTTAGAATCAAACAAGTATCAACCATCTTCTGCAGGGAATAATTCCGCAAGTTCTATCTGCATAACAAAATCGAAGAAGAGACTTCAAGTTTTTGTAAAACAAGTGACAACTAGATTTGAACTGGAAAAAAAGGGATCCCCAACCAGGAACACGGTACTTTACAGTAGAAGGAGCTCAAAGATGGAATTCAATAGTCTACTAGTCCGACTCTAAAAGCGAAGTCCAAAGAATATCTATTGCCGCATCCAATGATGATAGCTCAGTCAGAAGGTAACCTTTCGGGAAATAAAGATTGAAGATAGAAATACAGTTGTGGATACAGATGTATCCATAGTGAAACAGCAGCCATTAGTTACTTTGAAAGTATTACATAAACTCATCCAAGAATGACTATAAAACAACTAACTTCATCGACTGTAGTAACTCAGCAGTCAGCATAATTAATGCTACAAAAATTCTCATTGATTGTTACAGCTCTCATAAATGAGTATAATATTTTTTTTTTCTTTTTAAAGCAATAATTCTTTCAATTACTACAATAATTACTCTATTAATAAATTTATCAGGAGAAAATCCCCATTTCACAGATCAAGGAATATAATGTAAGCAAATAATTACAGCCTATACCTTCTTCTACTTATTCTCAGTAGCAATTTTTTCTTCTTCTGCTTATTTATTTTCTGTGTTTGTCGCCTTCTTTTTTTTTTTTTCGAATTTCTCATTTTTGTGTAAGCAAAGGAACGGAGAATTAGTAGTGAAGAAGAAAAAGAGAAGTATAATTTAGGATTTTGAAAAGAAATAAACATTTTAAAAAGTTCAAATTAGTATGGTCATTTTTCACTCTCTCTCGAAAACCATCCTTCCATGGATATATCCTCAAGATACAATGTCACGATGTAATAAAATTACTGAAAAGAAAATCAAATAGTATAGGCCAATGAAATAACTTGAATCTATAGTTTTGCTTCTGAGGACATTGAGACGGACAAGAGAAAATAACGTTAATCTATACATTTATCTATTCTACTCTTGGTTTTCTACTCGAGCTAACTTAACAATGGAGTCCAATTCAAATATCATTACCAGTCACAGTACTGCAAGTCAATTGACTTTACAACCAAGGCATTTTTCATTCAAATTTCCTACTAAAACTGCAGCTGGATTAACCAAATAATGTGGAAGATATATACACTGCCATAAGTGACTTTGCCGAAGTAAATAGCCGCATAAGTAAGGACTATCTAAATCCAAGATTTTAACGCCAGGTACAAATACATATGAACAGCATACCCAGTAAGAACCTACTGCCCTCAAATCTTCTACCATTTCCTCCCATGTAAAAAACTAATTTCATTACAAAATAATGTCTATCTATGTCAGGTAATACACATGAATGGAAAATTTCAATTCCGCAATGAAAGAAAAACTTAATGGCGTATCTAGTAAATGAGCTTACTCCCTCCAATCTCCTACTGCTTCCACTCGCATTGGAAATAATTTCATTATAAAGAATAAACAATGAAAAGGACATACAGGATTCCCAATAGCACCAGCAACATTAAGCAACATAGAAATGTAAAAAACCCTTCATCAGAAAACAAATACCTGGATTCCCAATAGCACTAGCAGCATAAGCTCTTTTTTGGGCATTAGCCAACTCAGCCCGGAGTTTTTCCACCTCTCGAGCCATTGTGATTAACTTACTCTCCATCATCTTACCTTGATCCAAGCTCTCTGCAACGCCCTTCTTTTCACGCTCAACAGCAGCCCTAAAGGGCAACAATAATATTAAAATATAGAAGGCGTGATAGCAGAAATAAAACAATTGATATGCACAGTTACCTAGCTCGATCCAGCTCATGTCTTAAACCTTCAATTTCTGCCTTAATTGCAGGAACCTGCTGCAAGTCTGAAGTAACTCTAGCCAAGTCTTGAGTCATCATTTGGACCTGAGTCGTAAGATCTTGCCTTGCAGCAGTTAACTCCTTAATATCCATGTGCACCTGCATAAGCTCAGCCCTCATAGCATTAGCAGCATGAAGTTCATTTTCCATTTTAACAGACTTCTCATAAAGTTCCCTCATCTCTAAATCCGTTCCAGCATGGAAAGAATGGGCAAACTTATCAGCCCGCTGAAACTCATATTGTGCAACCTCTAATTCCTGCCTAAGTGCCACGTGAGTTGCAGCCAACATCTGGTTGTCAACAAGCATACCCTGGATCTCATCATGTTGAGCCGCCAATCGCTCCTTGATAAGGGCAGAAGGAGGAGGGTGAGGTCTGGGTCCACCCAAACTATAATGGGATTCCCTCATTTCTTCCAACAACGCAGGATGAGGTCCTCCGCCAAGGCCTCTGACAAGAGGCGATTCATGAACCGTAGGTGGGGGCAGCCCACCATGAGGAACTCCTTTCATGGGAACCGGAATCCCCCAATTTCTTCCTGACATTAATCTTCTACTTGGTTTTATCTTCCCAGGAAAACTTCTGTTACAAATAATCTGTGCCGATCAATACTTGAAAATTGGAATCAATAAGAAATGCTAACTAAACAGAAACTTTCAAAGAATTTAAAATTGAAAGGATTCAGTGCACAAGAGAAAACCCCATAAACAACCGCATCAAAAATTATCGAGAAAATTGCTTTTGCTAGAGGAAGATTACCATCAAGAAATAACAATTTTTGTTAAAAAAAAAAAAGTATTAAATTCTAAGGAGTTGAGTTGAAATTAATCGTTCACAACAAACAATCAGATCGAGGTCAAAATCAACACATAAATCCCGTTTTTATGCAAATAAATCAAATACTAACTTCGAAGTTGAGTTACTCTTGTAGATAAATTGGTGCCTATGGGGGTGATGAACACCTCTCCCTTCTTCCCTCTCCTTCAAATTCCAAGGAAAAAAACCCTTGGCCGCTTGTCCCTCGTGTTATTCGTAAGGTTTACACCTAGAAAATTGGATTTTAATTGGGCTATACAAGAAAATATCACGTAATGGGCTTCTAACAAGTTTTAACGGGAAATTAGGCCCATTCCTTTATTTTTATATTTAAAAAAAAATCAAAAATCAAAAATCAAGTATTTTATATTATTAAAAAAAGTATTTATTAAATCAAGCATCTAAAAAAAAACCCTAACCTAACCTTTCATCCCTCAGTCACATTCTCTCCATCGATTACGCTCCCACATCACTTCAACCCTTCATCCGTTCCCTTGTCCCCTACTATCTCACAATCGTCACCAAACACATGCACTCTCCACCGATAGCAATATCTCATTATCAAACCTACAAAAATATAAAGCCTTGCCATTAGAAAAACCACCACCATAGTCATCAAAATTGATCTGCACCCTATTCGATTTGCACAATTTGTCATCATCATGACCATTTCCACCACCAAAATCGAATATCACAACCATTAAAATTGCGACCCCACACCTGATCTTGCCACCACTGCCATTACAAAAACCTCAACTTTAGTAAGACAAAAGCACTTTCACTACTACATTGCCTCAGCTTTAGTAAGGCAAAAGCATTTTAAAATTTGTAAGAAATGAGCACCAATGCAGCTGGCCTCTACGACAAGGTCTCAATAGATAGTTTTTCCAAATCTTACACTCTTCAAAGTCAAATATCTCATATAAATAATCAAGACCTTAGATTGGAAGGACTATTGTTGTACATTTGCCTACGTAACAAACTATGTGGCTACTATCTAAGTAAAATGCTACACGAGTATTTCCGAAGCTGTTGATAGAAGCGTGTCACTTCCACTACCTCGACGATGATGGAACATTTTGTCACCTCGTCACCCGTTATATTTTAGGCATTCAAAGCATAGTCTAACTCCTCATCAACAAACGCCTTTGAGGCAATATAGCTCTTTGCTGAAGCATCACCTCCTAGGTTTGAGGCGATAAAGAAGAGAGACAATCCTTAGCTACATCAGTTGAGCTTCTGGTGTCGAAGGCGATTGTATTTGTAGCCAATTCCGAAGGTGCCTCATGCAACTTGTATTTTGATAACATGAAGTCACACGAGAAAGTGATTCATATGACATCTTTAGCAATATTGGGAATAGTTAAATTCCCTCTTTTCGTCATAACGCCCGTGATGTCTAGGATGTGATAATATGACATCGTGGAGTTCAACAAGTGAGCCGTTGAAGGTCAACAAATTCTCAAAAAAATTCTTATATCCGTGGATGAATAAAAAGAGAACTAAAAAGTTCCTCATAAATTTTGCATTCTCAGATTTTCATGACTCGACTATAAATAAGTCAAATCATTCGATTTCGAGATAGCTGAAGAGGTCAAAGAAGACTTCCTTAATCACGTTTTATTGTAAAATAAGTCAAACTTAATTTTTAAATTATTCATTATATTAAATATAGTTTTTAAAGCTGCATTTTTAACTAATAAAAATTATTTTAGGACACTAATTTCTACTAAGTGTTAATATACTTTTTAAAAACAATAACTTTTAAGCACTAGAACGTGTTCACCTAACCTTGCATGTGCAATATAAATAGGTTCTACATTTGGTATGCACTCGAGATAGGTCCATTGTACTTTAATATTTATAAAAAAAAATGTGTAAACACATTTTTAATTACAAAATTGTTATGATCGGCCCGACTAAGCTTGGTAGCATATAATCATTCGACTGAATTACAAGCTCGAACCTTTTTTAGGCTCCTAAATGTGATTTGGTAGTTCATTTATAGCTCTCATACAACTTGGTGTCATATTAAGCTCTCGTTTGACTCCACTTCATAAAATTTATTTTTTAAAAAACTCATTTTCAACTATATATTTTATAGAACCCACAACTTTTATTAACTTTTCAATCATTTATTTCATCGACTTTTATCAAAATTAATCAGAGTGAACATGCGTTGCACGTTATTCTAAAATACTTTATAAATGTCGTGCATGTAATATTTGACCATTCATTTACCATATTGATCTAAATATAAGAGAAATGCAAATCCATGCAAATATATGTTAATTATTATACATGCATGCAGGAGTGGACCCAGGATTATTGTTCGGGGAGGGG
Source organism: Fraxinus ornus (assembly GCA_903798235.1). Taxonomy (NCBI): domain Eukaryota; kingdom Viridiplantae; phylum Streptophyta; class Magnoliopsida; order Lamiales; family Oleaceae; genus Fraxinus; species Fraxinus ornus. The sequence goes on from CAIGRF010272083.1 coordinate 52,386, forward strand.
GGGCGAGACAGATTTTCTTCAATAGAATTTTGAGATATTCGGTTCAAATATCTCAACATATCTTCCTACAAATCAACCAAAGAATGCATAAATATACTAGTGAAACAGCCAAGAAGTTACACAAGGAATATCATAACATATGTATGACGAAGATAATGAAGCAGCCAAGAAGTTACACAAGGAATAGCACAACACAAGGAATTGCTACTTTTTTAAGATTCTGTTGAATGATGAAGATAATGATTTTTATGGCATAACATATGCAGGGGCGGACCCACAAAGGGCCCAGCGGGGGCGGCCGCCCCCACTGAAAAAAAAAAATAAATAAA
>CAIGRF010272083.1:84359-105322 GCA_903798235.1 Fraxinus ornus
ATGTGACTGAAAAATAATATGTGACCAACAAATGTGACTCAAAAATAATCTGTGACCAATTAATTTAAAAATCTGTGACCTCAAAATAATCTGTGACGTATAAATTTTTTGATCTGTGACCTCGAAATAATTTGTGACCAAAAAATTTGACGATATGTGACCAGTAAATAAATTCGTGACTTATAATTATGAATATGTGACCATTAATCACAAAAATGTGACTTTATTATCTTTATTTAATAAAAATAAATAAAAAACCTGATTTTTGAATTTTTAAACTAAAAACCTGATTTTTAAATTGTAAACTTCAAACACCTTATTTTTAATTTTTTCCCTTTCCAATTCACCCAAATTAATTACAATGGCCCACATCATTAAATAACATATTTAATTACCCATATAAATCTATTAATTCCAACAAAACATATCGGACCATTGCTGCCCCTAGTGATGTAGTAAAGGTTACCCTCATATGTCACTGAAAAATCCAGTCGACCAGATTGTAGCGCAAAAATCTGAACACTGGCAAAATTATACTGATGCACACACCAACATAAACACCCACATGTACATAGAAAGAGGTGATGCAAGACGATGTTTCTCTGTATTTGTATTATTTAAGATTGCCTTCCTATATATGCATATGCGAAACTGAAGTCTAGATGTTTCGAAGTGCTACAGCAATGGAGTAGTTAACATAAAAGGAGCTAGACAACTCTACTGTGCGGATACTGGAAGTTCAAAACTATAGGCATCACGAGCTCGATCTCATTGATGGTTCTGCAATTTTTTTGAGAAACGCAACGACATCATCTGATGTCTTGAGAAGATATCGGGCACTTGTGCGAGTCCGAGCAACAGCACAAGAAAAATAGTTTTCCTTTTTCAGATCGAGCACATTCCACGAGATATTTTCTGGTGATGATCGGCGGCTGCTGCTGCTGCTGCTTGCTTTCTTGTCCAGGTTTGGTCCAGATTGCTGACTCTTACCCTGAGACTTGGAGCTGCTTCTACCAGAGGGGAGCTTTGGAGATGACCTCTTCTCAGTAGTAAGCTTCATTGCATCAGGAGCTCTTGTTCTTGGCATGCCCACTGTATCCGGGGGAAGTTCTGGCTCGAAAAATGTGTACACATCCTCGTCCTGAATTAAGGGAAAAAAATAAGTATCAAAAGTTGAAGAATTAATGTATAGTCATAAATGCTTCCTATCAGCACCAATCAACTAGAATATTAGCATTCAAATGTTTTGTAGATCAATGCATTTGCAAACAATCCAAGCTGAAACGTGACACATTAATACAAGAGTTTAGAGCAACTTTTGTACAAATGAAACAAGTTTCCAATCGTTATATGATTCTCCCTATCCCCTCTTACCACAAAGCAAATTGATTGGCTTCCTTCTCAAGAAATAATTAATTATTAGTTACAACTAGAACTAGGAATCTCCCAGTGAGGTCAACAAATACCATCTTTCATAATAAGTCCATGTTTGGTACACATTAAAATTTTCATTCTCATTCTTCTACTCATTTTCAACCACACATTCTTCAATAAAATAATATTTTTCATTACATCAATAACTTTTCCATTTTTTTCAACCACACATTCTCCATCAATCTATTATTCCATAATACATTCTTCCAAAATAATGTGACTCAAACACACCCTAACTCCGACTGTTACTAACAAGTGACCCTATACACAGATGCTGCAGAGTATATAGGCCCTGTTTGAAACCCATTTTGAGGGGAAAATTTTTTTTGGAATAGTGATTGATGTGAGAATGTGTGGTGAAAAAGTGATGAATTTTTTTTTTATTTGTGTATAATATTATTTTATTTGGAGAATGTGTGGTTGAAATGAAGAATGAAAATGAAAATGAGAATGAGAATGAAAAATTAATGGGTGTCAAACGGGGGCATAATGGCGAGGACCACCAAAGTGAACATGTATCAGATGTATGAGTTCCTGCAGCAAAATCTACATGCACATACGTTTAGAAACAGTTAGTTTGAGAGAAATTGAAACTCTTCAAGTGGGATTGAAGGCTCAGTGTAGATGTCTATATTTCTGTTTCTTAACATGTATACCTCTAGTTTATAAATTTCAATAGATTCTGTATATATACATTATAATATCAAAGCTACAAGATATATTTTTGCAACCTACTGCTTTATTAGGTAAATTTCCAGCTGCTTTTTGTAGTACTTCACACCGTGTAAAGTTGGATTTCAAGGTGATTGACAGATTCTTAGGAAATTAAACAAACACATTTCCTGGAGTACTTAGCCAGTTGGAATATCAGGGTCCTAATGCTGTAAAGTTAATGCGGAAAATCTTGGGTGAATTGACCAAGTTAAAAGTACAAAATGCTGAACCCACTGTGATGATTGTAATTGTAATATAAACCTCGTAGTCACCAAGATGAGAAAATATACCTTTCCTAAGAAATGCCCTAAGCACAAAACATAATCTATTGGAGTACAAATGGCTTTACTGTGAACTATCTCTCCAAGTATACGATCAATTGCTGCTCCCTGTACGCAGCAAAGGAAGAAAAATATCAGAAATATAAAATTATTTTGTAAACGAAGAGTGTCTGCAAACAAGGCTTCACACAGATAATCCAAAATTTCAATTATTAGAGATGTAGTTACCTTTGTAACACCAACAGCTCGCACCTCAACTGAGCGGCTTCCTTGGACTACATCTACAGAGGAGTTAGAAATTGGACCAGTCCAAAGATGCTGCAGCATGTCTCTAGCTTGCAATCTTCCAAACTCAATATCTGAGATTTTAGTGAGAGAAAAGCAATGAACAGAGAGACAAACAAATTAGCAATACTCTTGAACTTGTTACCTGCATACTTGTAGTTCCACACAAGTGAAGTTTCACGACGCTCACAATGCGACCTTGGGGTTCTTTCAGTGAAATACTCAAATACATGCTGAATTATGGGAAATGCGCTGAGTTATTTAGAGTTCAATGTGGACATAGAGAAGATACAACCAAAGTATCACGTACCTTTACACTGTCAACCCAGTCCATATTTAAATGCTCTGGCATTGTTGTCATCCATTCTCCCTTTGTGGAACGCAAAAACATTCCATTCTCAGCTGCTAACCACATATTGTACTCACCAAAGTTCTGCAAAAGCAACCACTTCAAGACGGAACGTAAAGGCATTACTTAAGGCCAGAGAAGAGTAGCTGACATACATCATCTAAGACATTCCTATCACTTCCACTGAGTATTACAATTGTTGTATCTGGATCACTGCAAAGCTTTGTCAGAGGTTCTCTCAACTCAGGATGCAATTTCAGTTCCATTTCTTTAATTTGATCACCACCTCTTCTTCCAGGAGTGTCGATTGGTTCAGTTAGTGTAGCATTGAAACCCTGATTGTTAACAAACAAGTTAAATGTATACTGATGTTTTTTTTATAATAATAGTCTGGCATAAAACTACAATCTATAATAACAATAATAATAGTGCATTTCTATCAGACTAGGCATAAATGTCATCACAATTTCAGTATATCTGATCCTTTTTCAGGAGACCTGCTTTACAGTTTTAAAACACAATAGCTTCTAGAAGAGGCTTAAAGATTTCCAATTTGGAAATCATCTCAGTTCTCAAGCGAGTGAAGCTAATGCTAAATTATACAACCAGCCAGCATATTTGGTTGGCCTATAATCCAGCCTGTACTCACACCCTCTGCAGTTCTGATATATTTTACATAAAATTGTAGTCTTGATTTTTTATTAGTTTGTCGACACATTTAATGGGAAGGTTAATTGAAATTAGTCCAATAAGATCCAAAGAAATTAAGTCCCAGGAGAAATCCAACAACAATTGGTTAGTAATTAGAACACGCTTTCAGTCATATAATTTAAAAAATCAGCGATCTTCCTTTCTTTCAATGGCAAGATAATCTACTTCTTACACCCCAAAAAAAGATACTAAAATATTTTTGCTGCTTCTTAACACCTACAGAATAAGACGCAAGTTTTCTGCAATTTCCTATTATTAACGTTTTCAGGTTTGTGTCCCTCTTGTCTGACACTTTTTTGTATTAGCCGGTCCTATTCCAGATCAGTGCTTACTTCTGCCTTGAATTGATGGACTTTTGGTTATATAATTACCATCAACTAAATGCACAACTCCATCAAAAGCCATATCATTTTGAAAACTCACTGTAAAGGCTTTCCAAGCCATATCTGTGGTTTAAATGGCAAAGCTTAATTAGTGAGAAGCTCCCCATGCCCCGCCCAGAAAGAGGGAGAGAAGAAAATAACTCAGTCAAGGCCTTTGACCTGTCATGGTAACTGTAACTAAATATTTAAAATAACAAGTTCATAATATGAAGTCATTAAAAGAAAAAAATAAAATGAAAACAGATAGAAACTTAAAATTACAAATGTACTCTACATTGGCAACAAACCACTTTTGGAAAAATAAGAGCAACTTGATAATAGTAGCTAAAGGGTATATCTGAAGGCCCTCCCTGATTATATCTATTCAGATATTCTGATGTTGTTTACTGAGAAACTACACAAGCAAGAAGGAATTGCAACTAGAAATTTTAGTTCCTATCTCAAATAAGAAAAAGGAAAATTTCATCCAGTACTGTTGAACTCAATAAAATCTCTGAAACTCAGAACTGAATGAAAGGGATGGAGCATACCAGTATAAGTAATCGATTATTAGATTGCAAATAGCGCTGGATTGCATCGCTGAAAACAAGCTGGGGCGGAACTTGTCTTATTCTCTGCTGAGCTTCTATAACAGTATCATTTAGTTCGCTGCAAAAAAATCAATTCAGTGACTACATAAAACCAAAATCAAAAGTTACAACTCATTCACCCAGCAATTGAATACATTAGTTAAAATTGGCAAAACTTCTCCATTCAAAATAGTATATTTTCAAATAGCAGTTTTGTGGCACACTAGTTCTTGATAAACATGTAGAGACAAACAGGTGAATGGATCCCAGATGATACATTGAAATGCTAAATGATCTCTTTACAAAATAACTCGTCTTTACTCCATAACATGAATAATTACTGAATGTATCATGACTTTTGGTGTTGCATAGTTTCTGTCTATCAATCTATCATATGTTACAAGACTAATTATCTAGTGTGACGTCATTTCACACTCCAAAATGGTATTCTACTGCTTTCTATAGGTATTCCACTCTAATCTTGAACCCAAGACAAAAAATACTCCAAAATGGAATTATGTTTATTTCTTCCTATTTTCCATGGTCTATTATGGAAAATGTTTTGTGGAAATCCATCATATATGCCAATAAGATTTTGTTAATTACTGATAATCCCAGGGCATTTAAATCATATCAGGACAATCACCTCTGTTCTACCATCAACACTAATTTACCATGGAGAAGTTCTCTGCAAATAAAAAGGCAGCTAATATTTGCAAGTTGATCCTTCACACAAGCATCGGTAAATCAAATATAAAGAATTGACACTCAGCATTCCTAATATCTTTCTTTGTGATTTTTTACAAGAAACATGTGCCACAAATTTCTACTCCAGGTTATTATGTATGCTCTCCAATTTAGGTTTGTCAGAAGTTACGCATTTCCCCTCCGTGCTAAGATAGATGCCCAAAGCCTAATAATCTAAGAAGTAATCGACATACTTCTGCAACTCTCCAAAAATGTTTCCAAATAGGGTCGTAGCAGTAAGACTATACAGATTGTTGGCCCAAAGTCACACATCAAACCACATTTGGTTATATTGCTTACGTCAATAACATGTGCTAATGACAATAAAGGTATATCTTGCATTGATTTAGATTAAGATAATCTTGAGGACTACAACAAACTAAGCCTTAATCAATAGATTTGAGTTCAGCAACATGTATCTTTTTCCCTACTACATTCGATATGCCGCTACATTTATTGGAAGATTCAATGCAATTAAATCGCCTGCAAACCACATTAGGTCATGTTAATTTGGCGATAACCTTCCTTATCTAATATGTTCTAGAAGTATAGCATTTCTCTTGTGAGCAAGAGTTTCTCCAAGTGTTTGTAGGAGTCTTGCTCAACTTGAATCTTTCACTCAAATATCTGTTTAAGGTTTTCACCTCGAGTTCCGTATAGTGGAGGCTTTCGTTAAATGTATCAAAACCTACTCCTTAACTATTGCTTGAGAGATTTATGTCTCATGGAAACTTAAGTGTTCGTCTGTTTGTCATGTCTTTTCTTGACATCTTATTACTAACCTTAAATTTTTTTGGCTATTTTTATTTTTATTTTTGTAACCTATAATCTTTCCAATTTCTACCTTTACAGGAAAGGGAATAGAGAAGACGCTAGTGCAAGTGGAGGATATCATGGAGATATCCATTTTCCTGGAGGGACAGATAAGATATCTCAATATAGCAACATTTTGTTATCACTAGGATTAAGAAAACCAAATTCCAATTTAGCTAGAAAAACAAAGAAAGCGGGAGTAAAGTTATATAAATAGTCTTCTTAGAAATAAATCTACCTATTATGACTCAGAATACCATACAAGGAATTCCGTAGAAACAAAGAAATGAGACAAAATTCATGGTGATGATGAGGATGATTGGGAAATCAAATATGTTTATTCCCTTTAGCAATTTTGGAAGACCCTCTGTGGTGTGACTCAATCACCAAAGTTCTGCATTGGTGTGACGTGATCACCAAGCTCTACCTCATTGCGACTCCGAAATCGCTAACTCACGAATAAGGATTTATCCTTTCTAACATCATGTTTAAGCCCTTATTTGGTACACATTAAAATTTTCATTTTCATTCTTCTACTCATTTTCAACCGCACATTTTTCAATAAAATAATATTTTACATCACATCAATAATTTTTTCTTCTTTTTCAACCATACATTCTCCATCAATCTACTATTCTTGAATACATTTTTACAAAATAATGTGGCTCAAACACAACCTAAGTCTGGAATCTTGATTGAAATCACACTAGAAGAATATAAAAATGTAGGTAGAACAAAGGGATTTCTCGAGTTCCATCACCACAACTCCACTGAACTTTGAGCTTGCCATCATTGTCAAGTGTGGATTTTTTATACCAATTGTTGGAACAAATTGCTACAAACGTGCAACGAAAAATGAAAAATGAAAAACACTAATTAAACGTAGTTGGCTAACCGATGATGACCACGAAGGAAGGAAAATCCGGTTTTACAAGAATAGTTCCGATGACATCAACTCATGATACATCAAAATTAGGCCTAGTCTAAAAGACCCGCTTTCCTATAAGAAGTTCCTTTTAAATTATTTATTGTAGCAATGTAGGCAATACGTATTCTGGTAAAAGAATAAGGGAAATGGATCTGTTGTTACCGATAAAAAGAGAGTGGATGGAATGAAGGAAAAAAATCTACAACGATATTAGCATAGATCAACTAAAGATTTTCCTCAACCTCTCCTAGCACAAAAATAAAACACCTAACGTACACAACACACATGCATTTACTATTTTTCTAGTTTCTCTTGCTTCAATTTTCTCTCTCTACACCCAAAAAATCTCGTTGTGCTCTTTCTCATGTACGACCCTTTTTTTTACGCAACACTAATTACACTCAACGCGTGCACACGAGTTCATTCGCGCGTAGCACTTTCTTCTCTCATTCGCGCGTATGCACTTTCTTCTCTCTTCCCTTTCTTAGGTCGTAAGCTTCACTACTGCATAAATTGATATCTCTATTCCGCACATTTATAATTCTAACACAGTGCAAAATTAAAACGCTTCAAAACTTAACTTGTTTAGTAAGTTTTAGTTCCTTTATTTCTTTCTACCGTTTAAAGCCACAAATTGGTCCATGAAACTGCCAACTTTGTCCACTTATATAAGGTGATTTAGGTCACCTTTTTATCATCACTTGGTTATGGAACTTTATTGGCCCATAAACTTTTAATTTTAGTGTTTATGCCCTTGATCCAATACTTCATTTTCTTTTATGTTTACCAAAATGAATTTGAGTCAATTTCCAAGAGTTTCAATTTATAGTAGAAGAGTATTTTGTTATGTGATCGCTAATTATAAAACTTATTACTTGTACTTTATTGATCTATTTTATGTTTTTGCAAGTTAGACTTTTTAGTATTGTTAAACTTATTTTATTATAATATTATTAAAGATTATATATAGTAGGTCTCTCTACAATAACTAGAAAGAGCTACTTATTCGAGCTGGGTGGGGATTGAGCCCTTCCTCTATCTATGTCTGGAAGACAATCTCACAACTTTAGGAAGGGCTTACAACTGTGTGAGCAAGCGTAACTTTGGAGGCACAATATGTGCAACGTCTATGATGTGATGAGTCACACGAGGGTAAGGGACTTGCACCATAGCCTCATACTCATTGAGTGAGAGTCCGTGGGTTTGTAGGCGTTGTCGTACAAATTCAACCTATTCTGGATCCCGATCCGATTGATTCATATAGTGGTCTAAAAGTTGTAGCTCAGATAGGAGAATTCAAAATATGGAATTTGAAATAAATGTAGCAATATGTAGTGGAAAAGGAAAAAAAATAGCAGTACAAAATTAAATAAAAACAAAACAACATTTCAATTAATATGANCTTGATTGAAATCACACTAGAAGAATATAAAAATGTAGGTAGAACAAAGGGATTTCTCGAGTTCCATCACCACAACTCCACTGAACTTTGAGCTTGCCATCATTGTCAAGTGTGGATTTTTTATACCAATTGTTGGAACAAATTGCTACAAACGTGCAACGAAAAATGAAAAATGAAAAACACTAATTAAACGTAGTTGGCTAACCGATGATGACCACGAAGGAAGGAAAATCCGGTTTTACAAGAATAGTTCCGATGACATCAACTCATGATACATCAAAATTAGGCCTAGTCTAAAAGACCCGCTTTCCTATAAGAAGTTCCTTTTAAATTATTTATTGTAGCAATGTAGGCAATACGTATTCTGGTAAAAGAATAAGGGAAATGGATCTGTTGTTACCGATAAAAAGAGAGTGGATGGAATGAAGGAAAAAAATCTACAACGATATTAGCATAGATCAACTAAAGATTTTCCTCAACCTCTCCTAGCACAAAAATAAAACACCTAACGTACACAACACACATGCATTTACTATTTTTCTAGTTTCTCTTGCTTCAATTTTCTCTCTCTACACCCAAAAAATCTCGTTGTGCTCTTTCTCATGTACGACCCTTTTTTTTACGCAACACTAATTACACTCAACGCGTGCACACGAGTTCATTCGCGCGTAGCACTTTCTTCTCTCATTCGCGCGTATGCACTTTCTTCTCTCTTCCCTTTCTTAGGTCGTAAGCTTCACTACTGCATAAATTGATATCTCTATTCTGCACATTTATAATTCTAACACAGTGCAAAATTAAAACGCTTCAAAACTTAACTTGTTTAGTAAGTTTTAGTTCCTTTATTTCTTTCTACCGTTTAAAGCCACAAATTGGTCCATGAAACTGCCAACTTTGTCCACTTATATAAGGTGATTTAGGTCACCTTTTTATCATCACTTGGTTATGGAACTTTATTGGCCCATAAACTTTTAATTTTAGTGTTTATGCCCTTGATCCAATACTTCATTTTCTTTTATGTTTACCAAAATGAATTTGAGTCAATTTCCAAGAGTTTCAATTTATAGTAGAAGAGTATTTTGTTATGTGATCGCTAATTATAAAACTTATTACTTGTACTTTATTGATCTATTTTATGTTTTTGCAAGTTAGACTTTTTAGTATTGTTAAACTTATTTTATTATAATATTATTAAAGATTATATATAGTAGGTCTCTCTACAATAACTAGAAAGAGCTACTTATTCGAGCTGGGTGGGGATTGAGCCCTTCCTCTATCTATGTCTGGAAGACAATCTCACAACTTTAGGAAGGGCTTACAACTGTGTGAGCAAGCGTAACTTTGGAGGCACAATATGTGCAACGTCTATGATGTGATGAGTCACACGAGGGTAAGGGACTTGCACCATAGCCTCATACTCATTGAGTGAGAGTCCGTGGGTTTGTAGGCGTTGTCGTACAAATTCAACCTATTCTGGATCCCGATCCGATTGATTCATATAGTGGTCTAAAAGTTGTAGCTCAGATAGGAGAATTCAAAATATGGAATTTGAAATAAATGTAGCAATATGTAGTGGAAAAGGAAAAAAAATAGCAGTACAAAATTAAATAAAAACAAAACAACATTTCAATTAATATGAGTATATTTTTGTACTTATATTCTTTGAATTACTTCATTGGTTTGTTTTAAGAATTATGACTTGATGCTTCACCTCATAGAGCTATCTAAACATTTTTAAACATTGTACAAGTGATTGATATTCTAAATATGTCATTGACGATTTGCCAGGTTTAAAGTTACTTAATTTCAAATAATTGTGATTTTATATTTTGAGTCAAATTAGATTTTATTTCTTCATTGTGTTTCTCAATTAGGACAAGTTAAACCCTATATAAAGAGGGTTAATGATATTGTATTAGACACGCTTGATTATTGAATGCAAAAGAAATTCTCTCCCTAATTCTCCCTCCCCATCTCAAGTGCTCTCTCTCTTCTTTCTCCTTCCATTCTCTTCCTGCTTCTCCTCTCCACTTCTCCCTTCTCTATTGGCTCTCATTCTATTATTTAGTACGTTCACTGTCAGCAAGACATGCCTCAATCACTTAAGTTGACCTCCCCTTAACCTCCGTTGTACTACCGCCACTTGTTGATATATTCACACTTCTTATCTTATTTATTTCCATCTTATGAACATCTTGTCCTTAAAGAGCCCAACACTTGTTACACAAAGCATAGATGGTCTAAATTATTTTGAGGATGATAAAATCGACAACAAAATAAACTTTATTCTAATAAATTTGAGGTTGACAACATCAATCAATCACTGCATCTACTAGAAGATACATGAAATCAAATCTTTCACTGAATCTCAACATGTTAATTGTGGAATAGCTCCTCTTCTTTAAACGTGCTATATTGGGGTAGCATTATTGTTGTGAGCATGAGCTCTTTCAGGTTCATAGAAGACATGCTCCAACAACCTAAATGGTCGTCCCCCTAACTTATTCTTAATTGGTGTCACCTACTCTTGTTGGCGTAAATTCTTTTATTCTTGTTTGTCTATCTAGTATAGTCACACTTCCAACTAAACATTCTCATGTTTGCTAAGTTTACCTTTTAAAGACTTTTGTCTTTAATTATTCAATGCCCTGTACCATAAAGCATAAATGGTCTATATGATATCCTAATAAACTTTTTTTTTTTATAGGTAATCAGATTATATTATAAATCAAAATCAAAAGATAATACACAAGGAGTGCATTATCAGTTTAAACCAAATAGAAACACTAAAAAGTTAGGCAACCTTTCTATCGAACTAATAGTTGCAGCCTTAAACCAACTATACAAAGTTAGGTAAAAAAATTCTCTAAATTGCTCTGTCGTCCGTGTTTTATCTTCAAAGCACCGGTCGTTCCTTTCTCTCCATACGCACCAAACAATGCATCCTGGAATGAGCTCCCACACAAGCTTGCTATTCTTATCTCTGAACTTTCTCTTCCATTCCTGCACCACCTCCTTTATGCACCTTGGCAATACCCAGCTCATATGTTGCGAGGCTAGAATATCATTCCACAACCACCGAACACCGTCACAATGAGTAAACAGGTGATCAATTGTCTCTCCATCCCTCTTACACATGTAGCACCAATCCGTAATATAACATCCCTTTCTTCGTAGATTATCCGCCGTTAACACCTGCCCCCTCATAACCGTCCACAGCAAAAAGGCCACCCTTGGAGGTAATTTACTCTGCCAAATCCTTTTCCAGGGGAATGAACTCACCACAGGTTCCAGTAAGGATCTGTAATAAGTGCGAACAGAGAACAAACCATTCCGTGCCTCCTTCCACCTACTATAGTCCTCATCTCCTAACTGAATGTGCACATCATACATAGAGGCCAAGAACAACGCATAGTCATCCAACTCCCAATCATGTAAGCCCCTCTCGAAAGCGATGTTCCAGCTATGACTCCCATTATTGATCGTCATAGCATCACTCACCATAGTTGAAGGCTCTAAAGCAATGCGATACAAAGAAGGAAACCGCGCTTTTAATGATTGATCTCCACACCAGCGATCCTCCCAAAATCTGACCTTCGTACCGTTACCCACCACAAAAGCCAATCTAATCTGAAATTCGTTCCATCCTTTTCTGATATACCTCCACAGGCTCATCCCATAAGAACCACGACCCTCACCCGAGCACCATCCCCCCTCCATAACACCATACTTCATCCCTATGATTTCTCTCCAGAAGCTCTCTCTCTCCTTTCCAAATCTCCACAGCCACTTGCCCAACAAGGCCTTGTTAAATAAGACGAGACTCCTCAGTCCAAGACCCCCCGCGCCAACAGGGGAACAAACATCATCCCATTTAACCAAATGAAATTTCCTCTCTTCTCCCAACCCTGCCCATAGAAAATCCCTCTGAATCTTTTCTAATCTATTTGCTACTGCAACGGGAATTGGGAACAATGATAGATAATAGGTTGGGAGATTAGAGAGAGTGGATTTAATGAGAGTAAGACGACCTCCTTTAGAAAGATAGATACGCTTCCACCCCCCTAACCTTCTCTCCATCCTTTCTAGAATACCATTCCAAATTTGTTTACTTTTAAACTTCGCTCCTAATGGGAGCCCAAGATAAGACATGGGCAATTGTGCAACTCTACACTCCAATAACGCCGCCAAATCCTCCACATTATCAACCTCCCCCACTGGAATAGCCTCAGACTTCCCCAGATTTATTTTTAAACCAGAGACCGCCTCAAAACACAGGAGCAAGCGGCGCAAGTTCCTAATCTGCCTATCGTCTGCATCACAAAAAATCAATGTGTCATCTGCAAATAACAAATGGGAGACCTGTAGGTGACCAACCGCAAAGCCTCTTAGCAAACCCTCTGACACAGCTTTCTCAATCATTTTACTGAATGCCTCCATCACAATAACAAACAGCAAGGGGGACAACGGATCGCCTTGCCTCAAACCTCTGCTACTCTGGAAGTACCCTTCGGGGTTGCCATTAACTAAGACTGAGAACGAAACCGTAGAGATACAAAACTGGATCCACTTGCACCACCTGTCACCGAATCCGCATCTCCTGAGCATATACATAAGGAATCCCCAATTGACGTGATCATACGCCTTTTGAATATCCAGCTTACACAGCATCCCTGGAACCCCCTGCCGTGATCTTGAGTCAATACATTCGTTCGCTATAAGAACCGAATCCAAAATCTGGCGCCCCTTCACAAAAGCATTCTGGGACTTAGACACCACTTTTCCCAGCACCTCCTTTAATCTATTCGCCAGCACTTTAGCAATAATCTTGTACACCCCACTGACCAAACTAATAGGACGATAATCCTTGATATCAGACACTCCCGGTTTCTTAGGAATAAGCACAATAAACGTGGCATTCAAACTTCTCATAAACCTGCCACGCTCGAAAAAATAGGTGATTGTATCCATAATGTCTGCTCGCACCACCTCCCAACAGGCCTTATAGAAAGAGAATGAGAAGCCGTCCGGTCCAGGGGCCTTATCCTCATTCATATTAAATACCACATCCCTAACTTCATCCTCCTCAAATGGTCTCTCAACCCAACTGGCATCCTCTTCGGTGATCGTTAAGAAGTCCAGCCCCTCCAATTCTGGCCTCCACCCAGACTGCTCCCGATAAAGTTTCTGATAGAATCTCACCTGTTGAGTCACTATATCTTGTGGGTCTTCATACGAAACTCCATCGACTTCCAACAATGTAATGGAATTATTTCGTCTATTGGAATTAGCAACCCGATGAAAGAACTTTGTGCATTTGTCGCCTTCCTTCAACCACATTACCCTAGATTTCTGTCTCCAAGCAATCTCCTCCATCTCCGCCAATCTCTCCAGCTCTCCCCTTAACCATCCACGCCTCTCCCTTTCCTCCCGCTCCAACCCTCGACTCTCCTCCTGCCTATCCAGTTGTTCTATGTCCGCTAGACACTGATTCTTACGATAGTCAATATCTCCCACCTCCTCCCCATTCCACTTCTTTAAATCCCCCTTCAATGCCTTCAACTTTTGATGTAAAATATAACTAGGGGAACCCCTGAAATCATAAGAAGCCCACCAATTCCGAACTCGCTCCCCAAAACCTTCAACTTTAAGCCACATCTTCTCAAACCTAAAAGGTTGTCTTCTACTACCCCTTACAATCCCAGATAACGAGATAGGAAAATGATCCGAGTACACTCTCACCAATCTCCTCTGAATTACATCAGCGTACTTAGCCTCCCACTCCCCACTGATCAAGAATCGGTCTATACGAGATTGAACAGGTTGATCTCGATTAGATGACCAAGTAAACTCTCCCCCCATCATAGGCAAATCCACCAACATGTTTTCACTAATAAAATTAGAGAAGTCCTCCATAGCCCCTGTTATTCTCCCACCACTTGACCTCTCCGAAGGAAACCTGACCACATTAAAATCACCCCCAATGCACACTGGTAAGTTCCACCAAGCCATCATACCAGCCAATTCATCCCACAAGCCCCTTCTGTTCTCATCTGAATTCGGCCCATAAACTCCAATAAACATCCACCTAAATCTATCCCCAACATTACTGAAAGAAATAGATAGAGAGAATAACCCTTCACTAACCTCCTCCATATCAAGAACTCTGGTGTCCCACATGACAAGCACACCTCCTGATGCCCCTGAAGCTCCAAGAAACTGATACCCAACATGCTGTCCCCCCCATAAAGAACTCACAACCGCCCTCGAGATGACCTCTAACTTCGTTTCTTGTAAACACACAAGATCAGCCTTCCATCCCCTTATCATGTTTCGGATACCTAACCTTTTCCCAACATCGTTGAGCCCCCTCACGTTCCAGCTAATAATTTTTGGGATCATTGAAACTCTCCATCATCCCTCCCCAACAACCCTCTCTTTGACTCACCCCCTTTAACATCATAGTTTATAGAGCATTCAAGTCGCCTAAGCTCACGGTCCCCTTTTCTTTTAGCTTTTCCTCCTGGAGTATACATCTCATGTCCCCTACTAGCCTCTAACTCCTCAAACAATTGCATAAGTTTATTTTCATAGCCCTCGCATGACACCCCCACCATCTTGCTAAATTCCTGAATTTTTTGGAGAACCCAATTTGAAACTGGAGGTCTAACGTCAAGCACATTAACTTCCACTATCTCCCCTTTATCACAACACCCAACAGGCTCAAAGATCTGTCCTTCCCCCTCTTCCATCTGCCCAACACCCTTATCTATTGTACCTTTGTTGGCGCCATCCACCCACACCACTATCGCTTTTTCACTCCCCACCTCTTGTTCTCTAATAGACTTATTATACCTTCTAATATAAGTGTTTACAATCGCAGTTGTCGTACCTGTCACCTCTTGCCCTTGTGTCAATATCGGAGTTATTTCCCTTGCCATCACTGTACCGGTCTCTTCCTCTATCACCTCTACTCCCTCTGTAGGTGTGATCATATCTACCTCATTCACAACTGCACAACTCTCCCCTGTGGTCTCATTCAAGGTCTTCAGATTCGTCTCCCTTCCAACCAAATCTTTTCCACCGTCATTACCACTACACTCTACATCGTACCTTTCTAGATTCTCACAAATAGGTTCACCCCTCACTTGTGTATCTTTGTTTTGGACCATGTTCGATTTTAACTCCATAGCTGGATACTCAGACACACCAACTCCGCACTTATGACAACAAATCATCTTGGGGCCCTCTAGAGCTCCAACTCCCAATAGCCTCAGCAGTTCATCCACCTCAGCTTTCAACCCTTGAACACGAGCCCTTATGTCATCATTACTCAATAAACTGTTCAATGCAAGTTCTGGCACTGTCTCCTTCAAACTAGGCCTCACAGAATGACCCCCGTTTAAAGGCGGTGCGCAAGTATCATTCCCATAAACCTTACTATCCTCTTGCCACGGCATTGGATTTTTCATGTTCTGCTCGACCTGTCGGTTTGCCGTAACTGCAGCATAAGTCCTCCCTTGTAGATTGTTAATTTTAACCATTTGATGCTTAGCTTTATCTCTAGTGACAAAAAAATTGACAACTGCCTGAAACATCTGCAGAATCGACGCCCATCCCTCTCCATTCACACCTTCTGGTACCATTACCACTCCTTTCCGTCTCCTCTCCCCGTATTGTGCTATCGTCAGATACCTACCTCGACTATTCCCACACCGCTGTGCCATAAAAGCTCTCGAGGTCTCAGTAAACTTAGCCACAAACTCCTCCTGTTTACTTGCCCCCCTCAATCTATCCACCATATTCAACACCCACAATGCGCCAAACCTCCCCATATTTATAGCATTCGACATCCTCGGGCCCCATTCAGTCAACCTAACAATGCCGACTTCACTAACAGACACCACAAACTCCTTCGTCTCCACTCTAAACCTCGAAGTAAACTCCCTTTTATCAACCATATTCGCGTGCCTATGAACTTGTGTGTTTGAAGTACCTGACAGTAGAACGGAGGGGTGGAATGGCCTGGGCACGTCGCGGGGAATTTTCTGTTTCAACATCATCGGCGCGTGGGGCACACGCGCGGCCGGAGTGTGGGGTACACGCGCCGCAGGAGCTTCGCCGGAGGGACGCGCCGTGCACGCCGAAATCGGAATCGCCTGCACAGTCGTCCGATGAGACACGTGAGCCTCGGTACTGGGCGGACCTATATGGATCGAGGTCTCGCCCCCTGTAGCGGCCTGTAGCTGTGAACGAGCGGCAACACTAGGGTTTCCACCCAGGGCCGCCGCCTGTAGGTGGCTGTGTTGGCTGTATTTTTGTGGCGTGAGGCCAGTGTTTTGTGGGTCAAGGAGTGTCGAAGGGATAGGTTTGAATGTTACGGGATGACTCTCCATACGGGACACAAAAGATACTAGTATTTGAAATTACAAGTGGAAAGGGAATTAAGATATATCCTAATAAACTTAAGATTGCCGAACAAGCAGGTCTCATGTCATCAGGTTTGGGCATAAAAGCAAGTGATAGTAAAACAGGGCCCATGCATATTTTATTCAGGTTAAAGCAGGTTGGGTAATTTCTCTCTCTATCAAAACCTATACTAATTACTCATTATTTATCCTTCTATTTTTCTTTTCATTCGTGATGGATGTAATAAGGGAAATGACTATCCACTTAATAACCACAAACCTGTTTAAAAGAAACATAGCTTACAAAACAAATTGAAGAAAACCACGCCGGGGGGAGGGGCTTGCCTATCATAGAAGTAAATTACTGGGTTAATGACGGAAACATCGTAGTTGAAATCTAACAACCACCCTAAAGTTCATAGTAACTATCCAAAATTCTCATTACTGTACCTTCACATAATAAGAACATGACACAGTTATGACTCTTGATTTGCATGCATAACCATCTTACCATTTTCCTATAGAATCGGATTTCCATATGAGAATCAAGCAAATCCAGAAAAGAAGTTGGAGATAAACATGATTTTTTCTCGAAATCCTAAAACCAAGTCCTGACGTAACCACTATTTTCTTTCCGAACCTATAAAGCATACCTAATTTGAAGCCTCTGAGTATCGAACTCCTCGATCTCAGGACCCAAGTCGTTTCAAAAGGCAACAGGGATGTACCTAACCCGCAGCCTTACATCAAATTGCTACCAAACTCTTAGCTCTGTGTTGGCAAAAAATAACTGATTCTCTCCTCTACACTCCTTCCCAGTCCAAAAAAATAAGGTTCAACAGGGTTCTGATGTAAATGAAAAGAAAATGGTTCCCACCATCATGTCCCGTTGATAATGTTGGAATCAAAATTCAAAACTCATTTTATTATGAAAATGCTATTGATCCTACTCTCCTGGATATTAGAAGACATTTCCACTTTTTTCTCGAATAGAAAGATGAGAGTATTCTAATTGGTTTATTTCATAGCTAGTTCATTAGTCTAAAACTGCATAACCATAGACAATGTAATTACATTTTTCCAAATTCTGTGGAGGATATAATGGAAACTACAAGAACTCATAAACATATCCAGTAATGTTCAACATTTACTCAAAAAAAGAAGCAAGGGTGTTCAAGGTACAGTTGATTTGGAAGTAAGAAGAAAAAAAGGTGCTACTAAACTTCATTTTCACTTCACATTCCAACTTAAGACAAGAAATTACACCCAAATTACTTGCATAAGTTAAAGTCAGAAAAGGTAAAAATAATTAGAAAGGATAAGTGAACCTAGCATCATTATTCCAGTTAGTCTTTTGCATTTAGCTGATCAAGCAAAAGGACACTTCTCGAAGTTTCACAGGTTACAAGATGATCACTCTTAACTTTCACAAACCTTACGAAGAATTCAGCCCATTGTTGAGAAGTATGATTGGTCACATGGTCAAAGTTATGGCGGTGACGTTTCTCTCTTTCTTCAGCAGGCATATTCAAAGCTTGGCCTATGGCAGCAGCTACTTCTGTGATGTTCCAGGGATTTACGAGAATTGCTCCAGCACCAAGAGACTGTGCTGCTCCTGCAAACTGAAAGTATACCAAAGATTGTGGAAATACATTATTATAACACGACAATAGGAACTATCAAAAAGTTACATGAGAGATGGAGACTGATTTAAACATCACTAGGTTGTGAATAATTTATTCTGTGTATTTTATTCAACTTCTGAAAAAAGTGAAGAGAGTTAAATACCATTATACCAGTATCGAGCTTCTATAAATTAAAATACCTGACCTCCTACTTATAAATTCTTTCATAAAAAATAAAAAAAAAACCTTCTGCAGCATTAAAAATAGTAATTTGTGTGTGTGGGCAACCCAACTGCAAACTATCATGAAATAATAAAAGCTGAGTGCAAGTAAAATTGAAGAGTGATAATTACTTCGCTGAGGATGAGAACTCCTCTTTTGGAATCTTGACACGCCACGAACTCATAGCTGACGAGATTCATTCCGTCCCTCAAAGATGTGACAAGTGCTACATCTGATGCATCAAGTCAAACATCAAAAATATCACCAGGTTGCTTTAGTGCAGGTTTAGGCAGGCAACAGAGTAATTAGCTAACCATTATATTTAACTTTTTTAGCATATGAATTTGAGGCATGAAAATATTAATTGGTAAAGAGTAAATTGTAACAGAATTGAGTTCTTTCTACTTTTCAAGCTGAACCACTATTCTATGCTGCAAAACTATGAGTCTTGGAGAATCTAGTCTACTTCCTAGTGCTCAAGTTTGACATGAACCGAAATCTAAATTTGGAAAAAAGGAAAACTGTCAAAAATTTCAAGTTCCCCACCTTCAAATGGGCTGAATATTTACACAAAGCCTTTTGTATCAAAATTGAAGAAATAAAGATCTAATATTACATAATTAAGATGCATTAGGAACCAAGAAAGCCAGCTACATCATATAGAATGACCGAAGTCGCATTGAGGTTTAATGCAGGATCATCGCAATTAAAGATAACTGGACAATTGAAACTCAAGATGAAACAGAGATTAGGAAGAAAAAGCATGAAGCAAAATCTTGATCCCCCATTTTTTGGGCCAAGCCAAGAACTTTTTGCTTGTTATAAAATATGAAAAAGTGACAGAAATATTTTGTTCTGTGAAAATAAATAAATAAATAAAATATGAATTTAGATTATGGGCTATGATAATCATTACTGCTCACCGGTAACAGAATACAATGCACATAAGGCATGAAAGTCAAGAGAACGATCCTGCAAACAAATAACAATTTGATTCAAATATCTCAAGAATCTACTTGAAAACTGAGATGTCTAGAAGTCAACTGCAAATCAAGCATGAAAGATGATGGGCATGCCATAGTTAAAAGTTGTAAAGATAGCTGAGTATTTAAATCTGTCTGCACATAATATTGTTTATTTTACCCAATATTGGACTAAAACTGACATGATATTCAAAACTACTGATATCTTTGATTAGACAAATGTATTTTGACAGATTAGCAAAAAAATTGTATTTTATGGACTCTTAAGAGATCATAGAATAGAGTAATTTAGAACTGGATTATCAGAAAAATGAAATTTAGAAGAGGAACATTGCTCGCTTAAGCATATGATGAATGCAAAATATTAAAAATTATCATAAAATGTTGAATGCAATGTGAAGAGCTATAGTAAAGTAGAGAAAATGTTTTGCAACTAGCGGTTAATGTTTAAAAATTTACAGAAAATAACCATCTAATTTAAATATCTACATATGTGATTTAAGAAATATAAACTAAATTATGGACATTTGACCGGTATATACTCACTAGATGATGAATTGGGACAGCAGTTAAAGATCCAAATCTGCCATTTATCCGTCCAACAATTTCATGAACCTGGCTTGTAAGTTTTTGATCTGTGGAGAACAAATAAGAGAGACTAAATGAAATGTCATCGTCCTAGGTAGAAAAGAAATAAAACCTGTAAACTGACTGGAAAACAAAAGGGAGGTGAAAGGAAAGTAAGAGTAGGCCTGAAGAAAACCATACATTCAGGAACATCCGTTCTTGTTGGCACGGCAATTTGCAGCAAAACCACCTTATCACGCCAGTATGGGTTTTCCTCAAGAAACTTTTCAAATGCTAGTATCTTTTGAGGGATTCCTTTGATCATATCGAGGCGATCCACACCTAGCATTACCTGTGAGAATATATAATAATTGAAGTCATTGAACAAATATGTTTAATTTCCAAGAAGAACCACAAGCTACAGATGGAAGGAGATGTAGGAAAATAGAACAGAATCAAGTTTACTCAAACTCAGCATAAGTGTTAATGGGTAAAAGTTGCTTGGATTGGTGACTTGAACTTCTCTTTTGAAATTTACTGAT
>CAIGRF010272083.1:106362-119852 GCA_903798235.1 Fraxinus ornus
GGGGGGGGAGGACAGAGAGAACCATAACCTTTCTTCCAGCAAATCTTTCTTTTAATTCTCTAACGTGTTCCTGGACTTGAGGAACTTCAAGTGCTTGAATGAACCTATCTGAATCGATTCCAATGGGGAACTGGATTCACCAATAGAGAGAAACAATATGAGACAAGGATGACTTATTCATCAATTTGGTGTAGAAATTTTATAGGACAAACATGCAACATGAATATATACACAATAATCTAAAAGAAACAAATTGTTCATAAAAAACAGAGCAATATATACAGACCGCAGCCACACGAGTTAGCTTCCCTTGGTCCTCAACTCCTTCAGGGGTACCTTCAAGTCCAAGAATACGAGTGCAGGCACTAACAAAATGCCTTGCATAATCATACGTGTGGAAGCTGGAAATAAGGAATGATAATGATTTGTTAGTGATTCTACATGAAATTCTTAATGGCACATAAAACACGGTGAGCAACCATCATATTTCAGCAAAATAAATCATGTACCAAATGATCCAGTATATCATGAACATGAAAATGGAGTAGCAATAAGTCTGAAATATTAATTTGGGGCATATAAAGAGGAATACAATAGTTGAAGGCATGCCTCTTTGTAGATTGCTGGGGAACTTGCCCTTGTGATAGATCAAGGAACACAATTCTTTATGTTGGCAACTATTGACAAGGATTATGCTTAGGACGTTAATTATAATTTGATCCTGAGAAATTTAAAATAAAAAATACATCTTTTGAGATCACTTAAAACCTGGTGGACGACTTGATTTTTACTTATTAAGATGTGCATTTTTACATCATTATATAAATTAGTTGACACACAAAATCAAATAACATAGTTGACACACAAAAACCTTCTATGAAAGTAATAACATATAAATTGAAATTATTATGTAATCATAAAAATGCTAAAGAAACAGCCAAAAATAAATAAATTGGAAAGTAACAATTTTGAGACGTTTAACAGAGATTAATTTTTGAAATTTCTTTAATTATTTATCAGAATTTATTGTGCCCATGTTTGACCCGCATTTTCTAAAACTCATTTTTCCTCAAACTCATTTCCAACAACATATTTTATGTGACTCACAACTTTTCAACCACACATTTCATAACTTTTATCAAAATCTATTAAAACATCTTATTTTTATCTAAACCAAACAAGGGCTATATATAAGCAAAATTGATCCTAAGAGAGCTCCAGCAGTAACTTCAATACATGCCATCCCAATTCTGAATGTACGTACCCAGTAATCTTCAGATAGGAATTTGCAGTTACAACCACCACAGACCATGCAAAAAGATAAATGTTATACATATTAATTTGATAATACAGATTTACCCAACCAAATCGGCTGCTAGAACTGCACGAAGAAGCTCAGTTCGAGATGGTAGTGTCCTGTGGATTTCAGATGATGGGAAGGGTGTATGTAGAAACCACCCAACTTTCATTTTGCTGTTGTATTCCTTCAGACATTTGGGAAGAAACATGAGATGGTAGTCATGACACCAAACAACATCACCCTCTTCATAGTGTTCATTAACTACATCAGCAAACATTTGGTTTGCCTTCTTATACGCAGCAAATTGTGACTGAAAACTCCTGGTAGTTGCAAGTCGATCCTCTTGGGGAAGACCAAGGTAGTGGAAGAGGGGCCACAATATGTTATTGCAATAGCCATTGTAATATTGATGAACAACTTCTTCATCTAGGAAAACAGGGATGCACCTCTGCAGTGAATGACAAAAGAATTAAAACAGTAATGTTTTGCTCAATTACTCTACAGAAAAATCTAATATGTATACTTCTAAAATCAGGAACGCCAAAAGATGCTCAGTGTATTGAAGAATTAAATTACACCAAAAAACAATTATTCACCTTTTCAGCTAGCTCTTTAGTGAGGGTCTTCTGCCCGATTTCATCTGGCACATTTACACCTGCCCACCCAATCCATCGTGCTTCAAACTCCTTCACGCCTATATTAAGTGACACAGGTGTCAGACCAAAAGTGGCAAAAAATGAACATGTAAAATCATAGTTAAGTTCATGAGGTGAAATGAAATAAACAAGTGATATGAAAAAGAAGAAATCAGACAAAATGCTTACCGAGAAGAGCGCTTACTAGACCCCCTGCACTTATGTCTAGTGACCATGAATCCTCACCTCTCCGAACTGCGGACACAGGAAGTCTATTTGCAACCACTAACAATCTCTGTCTGTTAGGCATTCCATCAGACCTTTCCCGCGCCCCATTAATCGCCTGTGCTGCTGCTGCTTCCAAATATTGTTCAAAGTTGGGAGGTAATGAAATATCATGCCCAGAGATCTCAGACTCTCTGATGCCATCAGTAACATCATTTGAAGAAGCTCTGCTGGTTCTTCTCAGCTCTCTTTCTCTCACGAGCCTCGCCACTCGACTGTTGGGGACTTGTGAGTTGTCGTTATACTTGTTCCCAGGCATAAGGGCAGTTCAGAACAAGACCTCCTAAATGGACTTTAATACAGTTCGAGTGTCCCCGAAAGCAATTGCCCTGCATTTTGATTAGCACAAATTGAGAAGTAATAACGCCAGAATTCTTGTAATTTGTAAATATGAAGAAACAATAAGTATACAATTCCGTAGAAGTACTATTGTTATTTTTTTTTTTGTTTTTTCCTTTCCCTAGTGACTGTCGATATTTAAAGGCATATTGCATACTTACCAATACCAGAAAAAATAGACGGGTATAAAGAAAGAGATAACAAAGAAAATGGGATCCACAGAATTGTGTGAGGTGGAAAATGGGGTCTACCATCAAGGCCCCAACACTAGAATCGAAAATTTTAATAACCCACGTTATATAAATTCATTAAGTACCGCAAGTTCAGTTCAATACATAAAAAGAAGGGACGATTAAAGTATGATGTACTTATCTGTGTGGATAAACAAACATGTACATAAATACATGCATAGCCAAATGGGAAAGAAGAGAAAGTTGAGATTTTTAGTTGAAGATTTAACAATGGTAAAACACAAACAGATTGCATGCAGGAAAATCATGGAGTTTAGGATCAGTCGGAAGTAAATTTAAAACCATATAAAACAGAATTCAGAGCTTAAATAATTAAGTAAAAATCAACATCAATGTCAAGCACATCAAAAATTCTATTTCAATCAAGAAATAACTCGAAACCCATATCAAATTGCCGCTCAATCAAAGCACAACCTATTCAAGAAACACAAAATCAAAGCAATACAATGCCAAATAGATTAAAAGCCTCACCGTATTTGATCAAAAACTACAAATGCTCTTGAAATTATAAAATACTCAATAATAGAGTGAAATGAAAACTATGAATCGGTGCATAAAAGACAAAAAAATGTAATGGTGGTCGAAAGATTTTCCGGGTGGTAAAGAGATAGATGGCCAGGGAGTCAGGGACGAAGAGAATTCGAAGACGAATCCTCGTGGAAGCTTTACAAGGAATGCATATCACAGCCATGCAGATGGAACCAAAGAAATTTTGGCTCGAAAGGCGATACAATTATTGCGAATATTTTGCTACCTAAAATTCTTTAAACCTATGGACGTAAGCGTGTGTGCACACGTGTGAGAAAATTGATACGTGGCATCGAGGGTGGTAACAAATAGATTTATTATTTATAGTGTAGTGTGCATGATTGGTTTAATTAAGTCCATGTTTCACATTTATTAAAACAAACTCTTTTTTTCTTAAATTTATTTTCAATCTCACATTATTTTGCACGTAAATTCAAACAAAAATTCTTATTTTTTAACCACGCATTATTCACAAAATCAATATTCTAAAACTTGTTTTTCCATAAAAAAAAAAAAAAAAAAAACTTGAGCCACAGTTTAGTACACATTAAAATTTTCATATTCATTCTTCTACTCATTTTCAACCACACATTTTTTAATAAAATAATATTTTCCATCACATCAATAATTTTTCCTTCTTTTTCAACCACAATTCTCCATCAGTTTACTATTTCAAAATACATTTTTCTAAAATAATGTGGCTCAAAGATGGTAATCAGGAGCTAAATTATTTATAGCGCCGGCGAATGTAGCATAAGGTGGGTCGGGATTTTGATTTCTGAATGTATTCATTTGACATGATTTTTGAAATACAAAAGTTATTTTGAATTCGTTTGACTAATTTTATGAAAATATTTTTTCTAATTAAATTTTTTTTTTAGAGAAAGTTGGTAAATGTAACTTTCTTTGAAAGTGCTTTTTGAAATTGAAAATTCTTTTAAAAAATTAGTTTTGAAACAAAATTTAAAATAACTTACTCGGGAAGCTCTGTTATACCAGACGAGTCCTCAAGACATTGGAATCAATTGGTGCATCCTTTTCAGCTTGACCAATAAGTGAAGAGAACCCCTTGGGTCCTATAGTGATGTCAACTTAAAATGTACATTTTGGAATGTGAAGAGAGAAAATGAAAGTCAAAATGCAATCCCTGCTATAATCGTTGATGGAATTCCAGTGAATACAACACAAAATGACCTAATAATCTATTCTTCTTTCCTTTATTTCTAGTGGGTGCGCATATGTAGCTTTATGAAGTGCATATGAAGACCAATTGGCAATAAAATAACCTGCAATATTATTATGCATAAACATAAAAGAAAATCAACATTACAAGATTTTCCAAGGACCAAACATCACTTATAGCTAAAAAAATTTCTTTTAAAATTAATTTCCAAACACTTAAATAGCTCTCTCATGAAATTTTTTTACAAAAAGTAAAAGTCATGTCAAGTAGACAGTAAATATGATAATTTTATACAACATAAAACATTTTCTTGTCTAAAACCTAGATCCAGTATTTTAAAAAGCGACGCCTAGACACCATCCAGGCATGAAACGTGAGCAAAATGCCTCACTTCGCTTTTTTTTTTTTTAACACTTCTTTCACGCCTTTAAACGCCTTTTTAAGTTTTTTTTTTCTTTTAATTATTACGTAATTTTTAAATTGATTTAAAATTTTAAAATAATATTAAAATAAGAAATCTTTTTTACGCTTTTTAATGTCTAGGTTCGCCTAAGTCAAAGCTTAACCTCCACGTTTCGTTACGCTTTTTAAAACACTACCTAGAGTAAATTAGTATTTTAAGTTAAAAACAAAATTTAACATATAGACGTGAAATAGTTTAAACTTAATTCAATTAGACGTTATAAGAAGGGGAAAAAAAAAACAAAAAAAATAGGGCCTAACTCTAAGGTGGTGGAAGATAGGTGCCTAAGGATTCCTTAGATCATCTCCAACCATTAACAGCAACTTTATGCACTTTTCACACAATTGTCAGAGATGGTCCTGAGGGTGCGCAGACAGTGAGATTACACGGGGCCTCAACATTGTAGGGGTTCCAATACATTTTTTTTTTGGTATATATAATAATTTTAAAATTTAAAATTTTTATTATTATGTTAGTTAAAAAGCAAGATATTTTTTGAAAAAAAAAGAGACCTAATTTTTATGGGTACGCAAAATCTGCCTGATCAATGTATAAAATCATATACAATCATTACATCAAATATTATACCAAATGAACACTATTTTCTTTATTTTCAACAATTATTTTATGTCAGAAATTATTTAATTATAAACTATATTACTACTAAAATTCTAACTTAAAAAGTATATATAATTAATTGAAATATTGTATTTATTAAAAAAAATTAATAATAAAAGCATTACACTTAGCCCATGTTTGGTGAATTAAAATCAGATTTTTAATAAATTTTAATAAAAGTTGATAAAATGTAAAATTGAAAAGTTGTAATTCCTATAAAATATGTGATTAAAATTGATTGTTAACTTTGACTTAGATTAAAATCTAAATTTCAATTTCTACCAAAACGAACCTTAATATTTATGTTATTCTAATGCTAATTTCTTCTCAATTTCTGATTATCAAATTCATAACTTTTAAATTTTATCAAGTAATTTTATATTAATGTATTCAATAGTTATTATTTATTACTTTATTACAATTTACTCTAATTATAAAATAATTATAATAATGAAATTAAAATAAAGTTATATTAGTAAATAAATAGAAATAATGAAAACCTCTAAAAATCAGGAATAGTGTTACACCAAATTGATGGAGATTTTTGATTTTTGTAAGTCGTATAGTTCAGACGGGGTGTAGCCCGACCCATCCAAAGAGGAAAGTCTACCTGGACTTCTCTCATTGAGACCTTAGGCTTATCCGAGCTTTTACTAATTTTGTTTTAAAAAACATTGACTTTAAGAGTACAAAGCCAACTAATATTATTTTGCACCGTAGCCTGTTGCCTATTACAGGAAAAGTGACCACTTAGACTACCATTTTTATCATGGACCATGCTATATGTACTTTCTAATATACAAACTCCATTACTACATGGTCAAGTGTGACCCCCTATTGGAGGGACGACTTTTCTAGTGTACAAACTCCATTACCACATGGCCAAGTGTTGGCCCCCTATTGGAGGGACGGCTAAACCATTTAGTATACTAAGGACTACATATAGTTTAATCATTTTATCATCTTTAGCACATGTCTACTGTTCAAGTTCAATGGCAGAAACAATAATTATGGTCAGCCGCCCCTCCAATAGGGGGTCAACACTTGGCCATGTAGTAAACCATTTAGTACACTAGGAAGTACATANTAGGGAGTACATATAGTTTAATCCCTTTATCATCTTTAGCACATGTCTACAGACTACAGTTCAAGTTCAATGGCAGAAACAATAATTATGCACAAGCAGGCCAAATTGAAAAATTTAGACTTCTTTAAGCTATATGCCAACACACAAGTATCCTCCTAATATATGAATTTAATAATAGAATCATGGTTACAAGTGATTTAAAAAAAAATAGAAAATATTTCGAAGATTATTAAGGGATAAAATTATACATCGAATAAAAATGAAAATATAAATCAATTTATAAAGGTTTTGATTACTCCTCTTAATAAGATCAATATTTTAAAATAGGACTCATATTCGAGGACATTAAACTTTAACGAATAATTAAATTCGATTAAGACTGAAAAAACAGAACAAGACAAAAAGGCTCGCATGCAGTCTTGTTCTTAACTCTGCCAAAAAGAGGCAAGTGGAGAAACATATGGTGTGTGTAATATAGCACGAAAACCCATTAAGACTATGCAATAGCAACATAGAAATTGGAGCAGAGTAAAAGACAATAACCAGAGTCACTGTTTTCTTAGAGAGTCATAGAATCAGTCAGTCTGGGTCCAGTGAAGAGAATAATTCTTCACCATCTAAATTACTAGAATGTCATTGGCTAGTTAAAAATATCTATCGTGTGCGTGTCGGTCGGATCTTGATTTAACCTATCTAAATCGATAACATTTTGAGAGTTATTTATAATTGATTTAAATTAACGATGAATAGAAATGAATGATACATAAATGAATGATAACCGTGGATCCCACAAAATATATAGAATATAAATTATAACAGGTGCCAAATTGTACGAACAGTCTATAGCTATTAATAATTTTCACTCAAAAATTTAAGGCGGTTTGCGTTGATTCTGGTACATAAAACAACCATGGGTCAAAAAGGTGAGGATAATAAAGAAACATATCCCGGGAAAGAGACTTTGTTTAATATGATTTCTTACGTAAAATTCATTGATTTATGTGATTACAACTAGTAGATCCATCTAAGACTCAAACTAGTCTTTTACCTTCTTTTTCTCAAGGCTTTAACTTGAAGGGACTTAAAGGTAGTGATGGTGAGAATGAAATGGATCGCGCAATTGTCTCTGTCATGAACAAAGCTCTGGATGATGGTAAATGTAAACTCGTGGAAGAACTTTCTTGTCATTGTTCTAGTTTTTCACCCTTCCGTGATTTAAAAGTCATCTATACCTCAACTACTTCATGATAATAAGCAAGAACGAAAAGACGTAAAGTAACGTAAGATTCAAAGTCAGGTTGGTACTTGGAATCAATACAGTGATTTCTTTCAGCGACAATTCATATCAAAACACCTTATCGCTTGGCTTCCTTTTGCCGTTTCCTCTAATCATGTATCACGTTCATATTTGACACATTAATCAAAATCCCACGACGTTCTAGTCTTCAAGTCTAGTTTTGAAATAACTTGCCCACATATCACATTTTCACTATCGATGGCTTCAAATGTTATCGTAGCAAACCAATCCTACGACTATAGGATAACATAAAACTACTAAGGATGGGGTTTCATATTTGAAACATTAACCAAACTCCCACGACGTTCAAATCTTCATATCCAATTTTGAAATAACTTTCCAATAAATTACATTTTCACTCTCTATAACTCCAAATTTTATCGAAGCAAAACCAATCCTCCAACTACAGGAAACCATAAAACTACTAAAGATCGCATCTCCATAGGAAAAACCAAACAAGCACGAGACTATGCCAAATTTCTAAGGTCAATTAGTAACTAGATATATCATTTTGGCCCTAAGTTTATCTCCTTTTTTAAAACTGAGCTAAAACGATCTACCCACGCACAGTAACTTCGATAGAACGAGTAAAGTTTCATCCATTGATGACATGACTATCATTATCTGTTCAAACCCTTCTGATGGGGCTTTAATGTGTTAACCATACGGCGATTAATGTTAAAATTACACTCAATCGAGGATACATATATTAAACGATTATACACAATTGCCAAGCTCTACAAACCAAGTCTGCATTCATATAAGAATATCTAAATCAAATTTTCTAACACGAACATCGTCATTTCATTAATTGCTTGAATTAATTTTGAGATCTCTGATTATTCCTATTTCCCATTACGATCCTATATTCACCTTCAAACAACACTGATCCATTTCCACTTTCACAGACAATTTTTTAAAAACACAGCCAATAACCGAACTGCAAAATTCCTGGACAGTTTTAAACTGAAAATTCTAAAACAAAATATTTAAAAAATTCAATAGAATTCAGTAACTGCAGAGAAAACTGACCAGTAAATTGCTCAAAATTGAACTTCAATTTCACGCTTCTGTAGTGCCTTTTCACCAAAGAGATGAGTTATCGAGAAGAAAGTGAAACATAAAGGAGAGGCTTACACATACAGATCCAACTTTATACATATATATATGTGCGTGTTGCGTAATGCATATATGTATATGTTTTATGCATCTTAGAGAGAGAGAGAGAGAGAGAGAGAAGGGGAATCGATGAAGGGAATTTTTGGCAGACAGTGTAAAATGGGAAATGCTTTAATATGAGGTGCTGATGCAATGGTGAAGGAAAGCTGGCGGGAGCTTTGTTGCCCAATCATTTGGAGGGAATTTGTTCCTCTTGCTTTTGAATTCTTTAAATTAAAAAAATTATTTATAATTACCCATTTGGCCTTGCATTTTAAAAGTCAAAAGTTGATTTTGAGACCGAAGTTTCTTCTTGACATGTTTGGATAATTTTTTTCAAAATTTTGTCTTCTTAAAAGGGCTTTGAGATATGCTATGAATACATGAAATTCAACAGGAAGACAACTGTCTGAAGACAGTTTTGGACAGCTCCCAATCACAAGAAGACAGCTGTCTTCCTATACATCTTCATGTACTTCAGACTTTTTGAAGAGCTTTTGGAGCAATTGTTCCAATGTATTTTCTCAACAAACACTTCTATAAAAAGTAGAAGTTGTATCAAACGGGGCTTTATCTCTCTTAGCTAGCTTTCTCTATAGTCATTCTCTAGTTGCGAGCTTTTGACTCTCAAGGTAAATGTTGTGTGAACTATTTCCAAACGAGTTATAAATTTAATAAGGTTTATGATCAAATATGGCTTCCTCACCATATAGTTCTACAAGTAGTACTTACTTCTCTTTGCGAGCCTTCTCTATAGTCATTCTCTAGTTATTAGCTTTAGACTCTCTAGGTAAAATGTTGTGCAAACTTTCAAAATGCTTCGTAATGTTGATAGGGTTTATGATCGAATGTGTGTTTCTTCTGAGATAGATCGCGAGAGATACCATAATGAACAAAACATCAAATAAGTAAAGATTGAAGAATAATACGAGTTGATTCATTCTATCTAGAAGATTAGAATAATGTCGTACAACTCTGCATCTCAAAAATGGACATTGATCAACTAGTAGAGACTTGTATGTATAGAAAATTAATTAAACCAATGATAAAAGTATGAATACCTATGAAAGGAAAGGTCATTAAATTTTACTTGAATTAGCACTCAATCATTAGCCTTTTAAAAAAATTTATCCCCAAACTTGTGACACGTGTCATAAGGAAGAGTAAGGGTTTGTTTGCGCCGAATTAAAATCTGATTTTAATCTAAGTCAAAGTCAAACAATCAATATCAACATCTTGTATAGGTCTCACATCTTTTCAACCACACATTTCAAAAATTTATATCACAGTCCACTAAAAATCTGATTTTAATCCACATCAAACACCCTCTAATATTATTTAGAGAAGTGCTATGTGTACAACATTTTTCATAGCCCCCTCACAATAGGGGGCCCATGATGGCTGTGAACAATTATGTGAAATAATGCTGTACAAATAGCATTTCTCTATTATTTATGATGATTGAATATTGATGATGTGACAATCCATTATTTCTCACATTTCTCTCTCTCTCTTATAAAATTGAATTACTCAATCTCATTATTCCACGTAAACGACACATCACAAATATTTCATCATTATAATAATAAATAACATTATTCAATAAGAAATACGCCACATTAAAAGAGGACGTTAGTGGATTGGGTTACTTTTGGTACATTTGTTGAGGTGAATTGATTAGTATTAAATTTTACTAAGAAAAAAAAATTAATAACACATTCATTGTATTGATCAATCTTATTAAATACATCGTATATTCATGTTAAACAAGCATTCTAAATATACAAAAAATTTAGAAAATAAGAAGTTACAAAAATCCTATCAGGATTTGTTTAATATGACTTTTAAGAAGTCAAAAACAGTTTATGAGATTGAGAAATTATTTTCTAACATGTTCGAATAATTTTATGAAATTGATTTGTCAGGATAGAAGATGTTTTAAAGGAAGTTGATCTAAGATAGCTTTTTTCATAAAGTTCTTCTATGAAAGCAAAAGTGTTGCCAAACAGACCCTTATTCTTCTTGATGGTCTTTTAACATTATTGTACTAACGATAAATTTAAATATCCAAATTCATCAAATAAATAAATCTCGTATTCTTTAGCAAGCATGCCTAAATAATCCAATTATGGCAAGATGGGTCTTTAAAGTTTAGTCACATTTCCATAATTTTTTTATTTTTTATCTTTCTCAACTCCATAATTATCAAAATATCTTTAATTAAGAATTGGAAACTCCTTACATGCAAATATTTCAATCAATTATTATTCCTTAATGAACATAATTATCAATTTTGGAAGAAAGTATTCTGAAATAGTAGATTGATGGAGAATGTATGGTTGAAAAAGAAGGAAGAATTATTGATGTGATGAAAAATATTATTTTATTAAAGAATGTGTGGTTAAAAATGAGTAGAAGAATGAGAATGAAACTTTTAATGTGTACCAAATGGCTTAATTCATGAAATATGTTCAATGAATGAATTATGAATGGCATGTTATGAGTCAACATTTAATATTTTTTTAAGGGTAAAACAATGATAGTAAAATCTACATTTTTTGTTGGTTCATAAAAAAAGTAGGATTTTATTCACTGAAACTGTCTGATGGCATCTTATATAAAATATAATTTTGTCCATGTTTTTGCAGTCACGTGAGCTGACATATTTTAAATTGATGGACACCAAACCTAGCCTAGTATCATGTCCATGGAGAAAGGTTGGATTTTTGTGCCTTTACAAAAAGCATGTCTGTTAACTCCTACCACCACCCAACATGTTAAATTTTATCATTATTCTATTCTACTCTGTCAAAACGTCTATGTGAAACTTATTCTCGATAAATTTAAATCCTAAAGGTAATAATTATATGTATACTATTGAATTATCATACTTTCGATCATTTCAATTTTAGAACCAATTACGTAAACAACATAGAAGCAGTATCATATCTCCATAGAGAAAAGTTACAAAATTCACGTCTTTTCACTTCTACCGCCACCCAACATGTTAAATTTTATCATTATTCTATTCTACTCTGTCACAATGTCGAGGTGAAGGTTATTCTCGATAAATTTAAATCCTAAAGGTAATAATTATATGTATACTATTGAATTATCATACTTTCGATCATTTCAATTTTAGAACCAATTACGTAAACAACATAGAAGCAGCATCATATCTCCATAGAAAAAAGTTACAAAATTCACGTCTTTTCACTCCTACCGCCACCCAACTTGTTAAATTTTATGTAGGCTATTGACATATCACTAACTTTCGGTCATGTGAACTTTGGAATTAGTTATGAAAACGGCATAGAAGCAGTACATATTTTATTTTATTAGATACCTGTGAATAAGATTCACTTTTGCGATGATTACTTTGCCTATCGTGAATGTAAAGTCCAAAGGCCTAAGAGTAGAGTAGGTTCATTTCGTTCGTTGTCTCAAGATTAAAGGTATATGGACTAAGTGTATACTTTCACTAGACATCAAAGCTATAGGTATGGAGGGATTTTCTTGTCTCGCCTATATATTGCTTCTCTTCTAAATTTGGCATCCCCCTTTTTTGATATTAAGCATATTAAGTAATACATTATTTGGGTTTTTAGCTACGAAATGGTACGGGTATATATATAGATGTTACAATCCTATCAACTTGTCCCTAATGTACCCTTTTTTTTTTAACGTGGGAACCCGCAACCACCATCCGTGAGTGCGCACTGGATAAAACTCGCTCTATGTGCAGTAGTCCGCAAACCACACATGAGAGATAAACCGTACTAGGCAAGCCCGGTGCGACGAGCTCGACCGAGGAAGTGTTAGCAAGGGATTCGAATTCGTGACATTCGATCTCCACGTTCACCTGCTCCACCAACTCGACCACCCTCGAAGGGGTATAATGTATCCTTTTATACTTTGATCAAGTAGTGCTATATATCACCGGTTTATACAGCATTGGACCTCCTCATTCATTATTCAAAGTACCCCATCACCACCTAAACTGCGAGAATAATTAGAGCTTTTATATTGTGGGTCATAAATAATATAATTGAGCTGCATGCATTTTTAATTAGCTAATTTATATATTATTAGTCAAAACATGGAAGATTGAACGTTGAAAAGAAATCCAACAAATTTGGACCAATTAGGATATCTTAGTACAATAATCAAGAAGATATATGAGCACGTGTCTGAAAAAGAGACTACATTATAATGGCCCCATTTTTGGCATAATGATTGTTGTTTTTCCATTTAAGATTTTTCTTCATGCATGCAGAAATTTTGTGGGTAATTTGTTTCCTAAAGATAATGGATATATGTGTGTATTGATGTAGACATACACCTAC
>CAIGRF010272109.1:6723-23575 GCA_903798235.1 Fraxinus ornus
ATATATATATATATATATCCATTCCAGTTCCTAATTTGGAAATCTAGAGAAAGAAAAGAGTTCTAGAGAAAAAAATGACAGATTGGGGGCTGGTGGTGATAGTGGTAGTGCTGTTCGTGGTGCTGACTCCAAAGTTGCAGTTTCAGCTTTCTGGTAGGAATAGAGTGATTGAATTTAGAAATATGCATACAAGTGCACTTTCCATTTTAGTTCATACTATCTTTTCTTTGGGTTAATCACTATTTTTCTTATTGCCATTGGTGTCCATATATACACTGATTAAAAGTTTGTAATCAAACATAGAGTTGCTGATTATGTAATTTGTGTTGTTGTTGTTGTTGTTGTTGTTTTTTTTTTTTAAAAAAAAAAATTTAATCGTTTTCAATTCATGGGGTTTGTGGGTTTTTGTTAGTTTCTTGATTTAAAAGATTGTTGAAAAAAAAAAAAATCAATTTTTAGAAAATTGGTGGGTTACGTGGCCCAAAATGACACATCCTCGGTCTGTCTTTGCTCTCGATGTTAAGCAAAAGGTTGTGGTTGAAATGACATTAAAGTACGAGCGCTACATGGTCCACTTGATCGCGTCATCCCCTTGGCCAGTGTTAGTTCGAGTATTCCTCAATGTCATGTTCCTATAAAATAAATAAAATTAAAACATTAGTGATCAAATAACATGGAACGCTTAATACTAAGTCCAAAACATCTCATAACCAACAAAAAATTCAAGGATGAAAGGAAAACGGAATAGACGACGTAGGCTGGTTTTGGTCACATGTTGCGGCTGCAATGTTATTGTTCACTTTTTTAAATTTAATAAATAAAAGGATAGAAGAATGTGTTGTCTCTAAATAAATACTTATTTATAATTATTAGCTTGACTTTATTATTTTGACTATTCAAGTGGCTTGAAAAGGAAAATTTTCGACCTTGTAACGGCTGCTCTTGTAGACATCTTGAGCCTCATCCTTTACCCTCCAATGCTGAAAGTACACGTATTGATCCTTTATTATTCCAACCAGTCCATCGAAACTCTTTTTGTAGCGATGACTTACATAATCATCCTTTACTTTAGTTTCTATCTTTGTGCACTCCTCGAGGTAGGTTGGTTGTTTGGATGGAACTTTCATAGTAAAACCTTGTTGCTTATCTTCCACCCTTCATATTATTTCACGTGTTTCTAAATTTAACAAAGCACACCCAGTAACTAGGAATGGTCTTCCTAGGATCACTGGAATGTCTTGATTCTTCCCAATATCAAGAACTATGAAATTGGATGGAAAGATGAAATCTCCAGCTTTGATGAGTATGTCTCCAACTACTCCTCGAGCGTGCTTGATCGATCTATCATCCAACTATAGAGTGATTGATGTCTCATTTGGCTCTCCCTATTCTAATTTCTTGTAAATATTCGAAGGCATCAAATAAATACTTGCTCCAAAGTTAATTAAATCATTAATATTATATGAATCTCCTATAGAATAAGGTAGAATGAAACCCCTCAGATCTTTTAGTTCAGATGGGAGCTTATGTTGGAGGATTGCACTGTACTCTTCTAAAAATGCAAATGTTTCATGTTCACACAACTTTCTCTTCTGAGTCAACATCTTTTTCGAAAACTTAGAGTAGTTCAAAATCTGTAGGATCGTATCAATGAAAGGAATATTGATTTGTAACTTTCTAAGGACATCCAAAAACTTTGAAAATTGCCTCTCCAACTTATTGTTCTACAATCTTTGAGGAAATATGACTGGATGTATAAATGTACTGATTATTTGCCAACGAGAAGTTTGGATGATTTTCTCAACCAAAATTGTGTGTTCCAATACGAGCTGTTCTGCTACCTATGTGAGTTTTGTGCATAGCTGATCTTTGCAGGCTTAACCGTATGAATAGAAGCTAAAAGGCAGTTAGCAGTAGTGTTAACTGCCCTACAACCTACGCCATTTGGTGTGGCTAATGTACCATGTTCACAAATTTTCTATATGCGCTGCTAGTGCTCCACTGCAAGGAATGAACTTCAACTTTTGATTTATTGGACACCAAAGTAGCTCAAATATGAGCACCTCTACAAACTTTTAAGATTGCACATTTACCAATGAATTTGTACAATTTCAATTCAAGAGTACATAAGGAGATAATATTTTCCTTCAAATCGTAAACATGCCGCATTGCATCAAGTGTTCTGACACTTCCATCAATCAACTTAATTTCCCTTCCTATACTAGCTATCCTACAAGGTGTATTAGTACCGATCGCAACAACACCTTTGGAAACTTCTTCATATTATGTAAAGGAATTTCGATTGGGACACATATGAAAAGTGCAAGCCATATACAAATTCAATCCTCTTCAAGTTTGGAATCATCATCAGAAATCACCAAATGGTTTCCATCATTGTAATTTTTTATTATTTTGCAAACTCATCATAATCCTTAAGCAAGTGCCCATTTCTCTTGCAATAACTACAAATCTTACTTGTGATGTTATATCTTAATTTGTCCATTTCAGGACCACCATCAACAATAAGTCTATCTCCACGAGCTTTAGTTCGAACGAGATGCTTCATCTTCTCCTTTGAATATAGAGCATCATAAACATTTTTTTAATGATAAGAGTATCATGACTATATAGGATCGTGTCTCTAAACAACATATATGAAGCAAGCAACGAACACAACAAAATCAAACCCAATTTTTTTTCATCATATTTAACCTCTAAGGTTTCAAGATCAGGGACGATTTCCTTAAACAAAGTTAGATGATCTTCAAGGTACGATGAGAATAAAGGTGTTGCTTTAAGTGCAATTTGCTAGTAAGACTCTTCGTCATGCAAAATTGCTCCAATCTTAACCATAAAATAGGGACGAACTTTTCCTTCAAAATGTCTCGAACAATGTTATTCGAAAGATGAAGATGAATTTGATATAAGGCCTTCTAATTTCTACGTTGTTTGTAGTCCTAATTCCAGGTTGTGGCCATCTTGTCAAATTCCAACAATGACTCGTCCAAATCCATCTAAGCAAATATTGCTCTATTTTTACATGACACAAAGAAAATCTTGTGCTGTGAACCAAAAGCGGAATATCATACTTCATGGTTGTCATCCAAAATAAAAAAATCTCCTTATGAATTAAGTCTTATCTCTGATACTAGTTTGTTTTAAACAACGAAGAAAGTATCAGATAATTCCGATCCTAAATTGTTGCGATAATAGGCGAGAAAATAAATTAATTCTCTAATGCATTTTTCTTCCTTTCGTTGTCCATATCTTGATCTCTTCAAGTCCAACACAAATTCCAACTTTCAATAGAGTTTCCTACTCCAATAGAGCTTCCAAATAGAATTTCAACTAGAAGTTTTCAAACAGACTTCGAATAGGATTCCAAAAGCATTCAAACAAATAGAATTTCTCTTAATGTCTTGGAATTCCCAATCTTCAAAATAGGATTCGAGTCACAAAAGAGTAAAAACTCACTATGGTTACGTAGGTGGACTATTGGCACACTGGTGCCCATACATTTGGTATATAATATGGTTTGCAAAGTTCATAAAAAAAAATTGTTAACTAAGAACACCCATTGATCCTGTGTCAACACTGCTTTTCATCCATGGATGCCCTGCAAATCATCGCAAATGAAATCCAATTATAACCATCCAATTGTAACTCAAAAAGGTCCAAAAACATACAAGAATATCAAAGAAAACCTTGTTTGCAGCAACACTGAGTGAAATGAATTAAGAGATTCAAAAACTATACCTACTAAAGAATATTTGTTGAGCTTTTAAAATTAATCTCACGAAGGATTAATATCAATAGCCTAAAATGAAGAGCTTGGTAGATGTACTAAAGATCACGAGTTGCGATCTTCTTCTTCAGACAGAAAAATTGCGCCCAGACAAGCACAACTTACAAAGGGCAGCAAGCTTTGAGACTTAATTCTGTAGAACATTAACAAAAATTTCCTCACAATTTATGCAAACACAGTAACATAAATTCAGTCACATCAAAAGGAGATTACTTTGAGAACCAGGTTAACCAAACAAATTTGGATTATGCTAGTTGTTAAGGTTGACACTGTGTGATGTGTCTGACATCGGTTGTTTAAAGTGTTATTAAAATCAATGTATAAAAAATTGTCGTCTCATAACAATGTCAAACTTGATGTAGATGTAGCAAGATTAAACAAATTTTTCATTTCCGAGAACATTCTTTCCAAATTTAAATATCTGAAGAAAAGCAATCGCCACCAAATCATTACATTGAATACGAATTTCATATTCGACCTTAAAAAATTAATATGGAAAGCAGAGTTTTAATATAGTAATATCTAAGCAAAATTTGGATTTTGGACTACTGAAAAACCAAAGAAGATTAAATGACGAACTTAAAGCATGTTTGTTAACCATAGTACTAATACTTACGTAGGACTTGATCAGCCGAGAACCTTCTGGATACATCCTTACACAGCATCCATCTTAGCAAATCCTTAGCTCCTGAGGATACACAGTTGAAAATCCTGGTCGGGAACCTCAAGTTCGCCCTAAGCACTGCGTCGAATATATCCTTTGCTGACTCCCCGTAAAATGGAGGGATGCCGGCTAGCATTATATACAAAATGACCCCTGCGCTCCACACGTCAATCTTTTCATTGTAGCACTTTCCAGCTAGCACCTCTGGAGCCACATAGTAGGGAGTCCCAACAATGCCAGACATCAGCTGGCTGTCATTGAAGAACTCAGCTGAGCCGAAATCCGCAAGCTTCAGCTCATTTCTGCCATTGAAGAGGATGTTGTCGGGTTTTATGTCCCTGTGGGCAACCCCATGGCGGTGGCAATGTGCTATGGCTTCCATTAGTGGTACCTGTCAAAGAAATACAATATCCTTATAAATGTGCTTCTGTTTAGACGTAGCAACTCTAAATACAGTAACAATTTCTGGTACAAGAACAGAAATTTCTGCAAAAATTATTCAATGCCATTCCATGAGGTAATATACTGGAGTTAAAAACAGTGAATTTAAAAGGTAATAGTCCTTAAAGAATCTCGAGTCGATAAAGAAGATGGAAACGTGTCTCAAACCATAGAATTCATTAACTAATTCTTTTTGAGATAAATACTTGACGCATAAGAAAAATTTATCATGCACGTGAAGGCCTTCATTAATCTTACTTTCTTACTTATGCAGTCATCGAGTCCTCTAAGCCGTTGAAAGAGAAGAATTTGGATCTCAGTCCAGTTCACCCGAAGATGTTACAAGACAAGATTTAAATTCAAAAGCATGTAGTTCTTCTCTAATTACTTAACAAATCCAACGATAACATGCTATTTCTGCACCAAGAACTACAAAAAAGGAACTACATCCAGAAACAACATTTTGGGGCCAATGATATAATATTTGAACTATTTCTTGAGAGAAAAAAGAACGATACGATCATCCTATAAAAATTAATTCATCAATAATTATTTCAGAATATTTTCAAATAATTATCACAAAATAATTTAAAAATACAACAAAACATTAATTCATCAATAATTTAAATATTATCTGATAATAAGAACATCTGAAAATTGCATGAAAATTAATTTTCTTCGAAAACAACGAAATTTTCTCTTTAATGAATATGGTATCTAAAACAAGGGGAAAAATAATAATAATAAAAAAAAATAACTCACCATGACATCGAGAGCCTCGGATTCGGTGAATACGGGTCGGGTATTTATCCGATCAAAAAGGTCCGATGACTCACAATACTCGAGTATAATGTGGAGAAAGCTATCATCCTCGTAAATATCGAAACTTTTCAACACATTCGGATGATTATTGCTCGAAACCAGCTGCATGATCTTGGTTTCATTGTAAAGGCACTGTCTGTCAACGGCATCGTTTTGGACGAGGCGCTTGTCGATGGACTTCACTGCGAAGCATTCGCCGGTGACGGAGGAATGACACCTGAATACGACGCCGTACTTCCCCCTCCCAATCTCTTCCTTCACTGTGTAAGCTCTCCTGAGTGCCTCAGTCATCAGTTTCTCTCTCTAGAAACACGCAGTCTGTACCGTTGTGGATGTGGGGTCTATAAATATAGACAGGTAGTTGGATTTGTTAAACGGATATTCCGCTAACGGCATCGCCGATATACAGTGGAAAACTCCTAACAGAAGTAGACGGTGTTAACGTCAGGAGTTTGGTGTTGTTTTTCTGTGGGTTTGTTCTAGATGCATATTCCATGTTTGGTTCAGATAAGATTTTTGATTAAAATTTAAATCATAACTAACAATGAATTTTAACTATACATTTTATTAACCCCACATTTCATTAACTTTTATCAAGATTTACTAAAAATTTAATTTTTAACTAAACCGAATCTTCAAGTTGAAAATTAGGTAGAGAAATTCCTCCTACGTCGATGCCATTTCCTTTTGAGCCTATCACATAAATGATGATTGTGTACGAAAGGGACACGGGAGGATGTATCGTGCTACAGTGCCAGATTTTTTAACATAAAGTTCAACATAATGACACGTGATATTATATTATTGAATTGTTTTAAATGCAGTCAGCTTTCATTTCAAATCATCTTTTGAACTTCAAATTATGTCAAAGCATTTTTAAAATTTTCTGTCGAAATAGCAAAAACCCAGGAGGATTATCGGAAGTGAAACGTATGTAATCATGGGAGGGTTAATTGACTTGATGGAGTGTCGATGGGAGGTCCCTACATTTGTATCCTCAAATTCTAAGTCATTCATGGATTTGTCAAGAATAGCACGGCATGCTTAACTCTTATACTTTATATTTTAAAATTTAATATTGTTAAAAATATATATAATCTAAATTATGTAAAAGTTAACTAAAGAACTAAATATCACTCCAAATAAATGTGTACATTTTTGTCATTTAAATTACAATTAGTGTATAAATTGTCCAAAAATGTGCTAGGAAATTTCAACTTTTTAAGTATAAAATTTTCAAGAAAAATGAAAAAATAAATAAATCCAAAAAGTGAACGCCGTTATCAAAAAAAAAAAAAAAAAAAAAAGATTCCTAATTTGTTAAGTACGAGGAATTTTATTTTACTACGATACTACCAT
The DNA here is from genome assembly GCA_903798235.1 of Fraxinus ornus. Classification (NCBI taxonomy): domain Eukaryota; kingdom Viridiplantae; phylum Streptophyta; class Magnoliopsida; order Lamiales; family Oleaceae; genus Fraxinus; species Fraxinus ornus. Next base: position 13,815 of record CAIGRF010272109.1, read on the forward strand.
CTTTGAAATTCCGTACATTGCAGGCGGATTGGGACCTGCCGTAGTATATTCCCTCTTAATATATTTAAAATACCGAATACCCTATATATTTCAAGATTATTACGAAAATGCCACTTTTGGACTTTTTGGTGGAGAGGAGTGGTATTTGACTGTACATGTGGTCGATATTAACGGCAATATGCGCCCAGCAATACCTGGGCTGGCTCACAAAATGTTGCTTTATTAGTAAAGTTTGTGACGAGTGACTTACATGCCATTATTTTGTTTCAAATTGAGTCCTCATCCACTCCAATTTTGTATATTTTTTAATAAAATTGATTAAAGTAATTTTAATTATAGGAATTAAAGTGAAATGTAGGCCATCGATTTGGTTTGGCACGTTGTAAGAGTGCACGCATGAGATGTAATTTACTTTGCACGCCCAGTTTCAACTATATATCATGACTAATTTTCTAAACACCGATACTTATCTTATGTTAAGCACTCGAGTGACATGACGCGTTACAATAAGTGATGAGAGAGAGAGAGAGAGAGAGAGTAACAAAATATTTATGCTAGGAGTGTGTTTGGAAGAGATTAAAATCGGATTAAAATTGAAAAACTAGCCGTTATTGTTGACTTTTATTAGACGAGTGAGACCCAACAACGGCTATATTTTCAATTTTAATCTGATTAATAGCCCTACCAAACGGACTCTAGAAGTAGTTTCTATAAAAATTTGAAGCCCTTTTTTAGCATCCTTTAAAGAAATCAAAAGATTGAAGTTCGCAAAATTTCAAAGCAAGCAAACCACACAATAGTCTAGAAACAATACTAATATTATAAATATATTTTTCAATAAAAAAATTTAATAGATTTTTGTTGACTTCTACTTCGAAAGTGATTTTGAACAGCATTTTGTGGGTTAATTACCCCAATAGTCACTGAACTTTGGCCAAAGTTTCCACCAGGTCACTGAACTTTAAAAACTACGTGGTTAGTCACTGAACTTTCGAAAAATCACCCCATTGGTCACTGAACTTTAAAAATCACCTCATTGATCACTGATCTTTGCAAAAAGTTTCCCAGATGGTCACTGAACCCAGTGACTATCTGGGAAACTTTTTGCAAAGTTCAGTGATTCCGTAGAAATCTTTTCCAAAGTTCAGTGACCAATGGGGTGATTTTTAAAGTTCAGTGACCAATGGGGTGATTTCTCGAAAGTTCAGTGACCAACCACGTAGTTTTTAAAGTTCAGTGACTTGATGGAAACTTTCGGTAAAGTTCAGTGACTATTGAGGTAATTAACCCGCATTTTGTTATTTGTTCTATAAACTTGTTATTTTTCTTGTGGGGGTGGGGGAAGAGGTGAAAATGAGTTTTAAATTTTAATGATTTGATTTTGGTTATTTTATTATAAAAAAATGTGAAATTACAATTTAAAATTTTTAAAATCAGTAAAAATTATTGTCAAAGTCAATTATTTGATAAACTAACGGTTAAACTAACAGAAACTTTCCATTTGAATTTCATCTGCGACGTTTTGAAAGATTTGGTACCGTGAATAGTACAAATGAAAGGTTTGGACAAAATTTGCTATTTAATTAAAGGTCTGATACTGTTACTGCAATTATCCCTAAAATAATTGGACCCAATATCAATATCATAGTGGTCCCTAAAAAACAGTACGAGGTAGTTTCTAATCAATAATTAAATATCTCTCATTTGGCTTAGATCAAGACATGGTGATTAGACAAATAATTTATAATATAAATTGGGAAATTGAACATAATATTAATTTATTATCTAGCGCATTTCAATAGAATATTCAATATCAATCTATAATAATGTATTGTGTTCACAAAACTACTTTGAGACGTACAAATTTTTTAATTATCAATATATATATATATATTATAATAAGAGTAGAGCAGACAACACCATAGACAAATATATCATTGTCCCCATTTTTGTATCCTTAAAAGTATTCCTCTGCTAAGTACTAAACTTAGACCAGTTTCATTGACAAAAAAACCCACTAACAGAAGGATTAATATAGTTTACCATAAATAATAATAATAAAAAAAAAGATTTATTTGTTGTTCCATTGAGAAATTCATTAACGTGTTTTATGGGTAGGAGTAGTGGTGACAAATGAGCCCGTTGGCTCGGACAATCCGTAGTTAGACTCAAAAAAAGCTCGAGCCGAGCCAGCTCGGAGCTCTTTTTTATGAGTCAATGTTCGGGCAAAGTCTCAAAATTGAGATTAGAATTGAATTTGGGCAAGCCCCAAATACGGATCGATCCATATGTGAGCTCGTATGGCTTGCCTTGCATAATTAATTTTTTTAATTTGTAAATTAATGATCATTTAATTTGTAAAATTCAACAACTTGCATAATTAATTTTGTATTTTTAAAATTAATAATCAATTTTTCGTATGTTCAAGTTAAAAAAAATAAATAAATTGAAAGCCCGTGAGCCAAAGCTCGGGCTTAGCTCGAGCTATTTTTATTTTTTTGACGAGCCGGCTCTTTGTCACCACTAGGTAGGTGTATGAGCAATCATGTTAATAACTGAGAAATACAAAAAAGGGACACAAACCCAATAAATTATTATATTTTCTTATTTTTTACTATTTCATCTTGTCGAGTACCACGTGCCCAAACATGCATATAATACATTTAATGAAGTTCAAAGGATTTGCAAGTAGAAATGTACATTATAGACATTCTAATGTAAACAATAACACGGACAGATTCTTTTACTATACAGCATAATATGAAAGCAATAATTAAAATATAATGGCTAAGATTTGGTAACAGATGCATAATAATGAAGAAAATAATAGCTAATATGTAAGAACTTGGACTACTCTACTTAACAACCTTTAAGATAGACCCAAATCTTAATATTATATAAGAGACAATTAAGTTCAGACGATCAATTTGATCCAACTAAGACTCAATAATAAGCAAACAAATTCTAAGATTGGTGTTCTCAAACGAGCTGCCATCTTGAAGGTATGTTAGGGACCCCAATAACATTTGAGGACCTTTAAACGAGTTTGACCTTTTAAAGTTGAAATCCCCCAAGTCTTCAGGATGTTTATACTTAATTACCTACGATGTACCAGAGCAACCTATGTTGCTACATGCATATGTCGAACGATGATGCTCTTTCATCTCGACCAATGTGATTTTAACAAATCTGCAAAGGTGTGGCTCCTACATTCAAAGCAGTATTACAATAAAAAATGTAGATAACAGTTTCAATATAGGAGAGATTCCTCCCTTTCCCAGTTATCAAAATACCAATAAAATCCAGTAGTTTAACATTACTTATCGCATTTTTTTTTTTTTTTTGTTATTTTTCTATCATTGGTTTAGGACTATGACCAACAAAATAAGCTAAAACAGCTTTTTCAGTTGCCTGATGATATTAAGGTGCTCTTCTAATTCAAGGAGTGAATGCAATGCCCATTCAATACAAAGACAATAGACAGTAACTCTAGAGAATCATATAGGTTCGTCGGTTCAAAACTTTACCGTGTGTCAAGGACAACATCTTTACTTAGCCCCTTGACACAATCGCAACCGTAATTTGCCCAACTTCGACCACACATTGTAAATATTAGTTGTAATTTTCTTTCCATTATAATAGTTTATTTTAATTGTAAAATAGCTCTAATATTGGTAAACGTTTAGTATGATTCCTCGTCATTTAAACGTCTACTCCTATCACTTAGGCTTTTGTTCTGCAAGCTATTATAAGGAGTATTAGCCATTCAAAAATCTTTCAAGCTTATTAATGTTCTCACCCTGCACTAGTCATTGTAATTTTGTACTTTCATCAATTGTGATTTTCACTTTCATCAATCAATTATCAATTTACTTTCAATGCAAGCTTTCTACAAATTTTATTTCGTCCTGAAACGATCGAAAAAATGCAGAAAATAGTCTAGTGGAGCAGACTACTGCCGCACGATGTCCCTTTCTGTGCCAGGAAAAAAGGCGCCCCCTAAAAGTTGGTATTAGAACTGGGGCTCACGACTCTCGATAAGAAAGCTATGGATCAAATTACATCAAACACCACATAAGTCATAGATCCTCAAAAGAAGAATACGAAATAGTACGTGGATGCGCGTGAATACAAAACTATGGTGGCAACAAAGTATGCTGATATTCATGCCAAAAAGGTCCGAATAGATTATTGGGATCTCCTCAAGGAAGTGATCAGATCGCATTTTTCCCAGAAAATGTGTAATATCAGGCACGACGGGTAGTACGAGAACTAAAACATACAAGCTCCATCAGGGAATATGTGAAAGCCTTTTCAGTACATATGTTGAATATTCGAGACATATCGAAAAATGATAAGCTATTCACCTACACGGAAGGGTTGGAGTGGCCACACACGGAACTTCAGAGACAGAAGGTCACTAATTTGAGCGCGGCTATGGGGGCTGCTGAATGGTTAAGTGACTATCAAACGGAAAGGGTTGAAACCGTAGACACGCAAAGAACTACAGAGACAAAAGGTTACTGATTTGAGCGCTACCATGGAAGCCACCGAATGTTTAAATGACTATCAATCGGAATCGAAAAAAGATCGACCTTCGGGGAATAGTCAAGCTATTGGAGGTTGAAGCAGACCTTACAAACCCAGCTCAAACTCAAATGGGGGGAACGTTACTCTCATAATAAGGGAGGAGCCTATCAAGGCACCCGTCAGAGTAATTTGTAGAGAAACTATCAAAACAGCCGTCACGGAAACTATAACGATAGTAGTAGTAGCAACTGGAATAAAGGAAAAGCAATAGATGGGAGATCTGATGTCACTCCTAAATTGATGTGTTTTTTATGTGAAGGACCCCATCGGGTAGAGGAGTATCCTAAAAAATGGATGGTGAATGCATATTGTCAACTAGCGAGTGGCAGAATGAGTTCAAAGCAAGATGTCCCACAAGATAGTTGTCATGACGAGACCGACTCGAAAGAAGATGAGGATGTATTTGGCGTATTCTCACATCGGTGCAACGCATTATCACATCGAGCTACTGGAAATGGTGATGTTCCCTCGAAAGAGATAGAGATGGAAGAATCGAAAGCTCGCATTTGTAGGGCCAATTGCCTAATGTATATTGATGTGAAGATCAATGGAAAGCCAATCAAGGCTATGGTAGATACTATTGCTACCTACAACTACCTCACAAATATCGAAGTCAAGCGACTCGGACTTGTTCTAGAGAAAGGTAGTAGAAAGGTCAAATCAATCAACTCCTTTGCTCAACCAATAGCTGGAGTAGTAAAATCTATGTTGCTCAAAGTAGGTCCTTTCGAGGAAAGGATAAACTTGTCTACAGTTCGGATGGATGACTTCAAGCTTATTTTGAGATTGAAATTTCTTCGGGATACTAAAATAGCAGTGTTGCCATATTCTCATTCATTAATGATGATGGGTAGTAAACTATGTGCCATTACCACACAAGCTGGGAAGATGGGTGAGAAGAGTATCTCAGCCATGCAATTTGGTAAGGGCTTCAAAAGGAATGAACCCTCATTTTTGTGCACTCTTCGATTAGAGGAGATCGAAGAGGCTACTTGCCCTATTCCAAAACTTGTCAGAAGGCTTATTAAAGAATTTGAGGACATCATGCCGATGAGTTACCAAAGAAATTACCACCAAGGAGGGAGATTGAACTTATTTCGGGTGCTAAACCTCCCGCCAGGGCACCCTACCGTATGTCTCAATCGGAGCTTGAAGAGCTTCGAAAACAATTGGGAGAAATGTTGGAAAGTGGAATTATCGTGCCTGCGAAATCACCATATGGAGCTCCCATGTTGTTTCAAAAAAAGGCCGATGGTTCTCTTAGAATGTGCTGCGATTATCGAGCCTTGAATAAGATCACTGTGAAAAATAGTTATCCTATTTCGCTGGTCGCAGATTACTTCGATCGACTGAGTCAGGCGAGATACTATACAAAGATTGATCTTAGGTCTGGATATTGGCAAGTTCGAATCAAAGAGGAAAATGAAGCAAAAACTACAGTGGTAACAAGATATGGAGCCTTTGAATTTAAGGTAATGCCTTTTAGCTTAACAAACGCTCCAGCAACGTTTTGTACGATGATGAATCAATTACTTCATGAGTTCTTAGATGATCTTGTTGTAGTGTACCTGGACGACATAGTAATCTATTGTGAGATATTAAAGGAACATGTACAACATGTGAGGCAGGCTTTCAATCGGCTACGAGAGAATGAACTCTATGTTAAATCGTCTAAATGCTCATTCGTTGAAACGTCTATCAGTTTCTTGGTCACATCATCGAATAAGGCAAAATACGTATAGATCTGAAGAAGGTTATAGCCATCAAAGATTGTAACCACCAAAGAATGTCCACGATGTGCGTTCATTTCTCTGGTTATGCAATTAATATCGAAGATTTGTGAAAGGGTACTCAGAAATTGCATTGCCACTTATCGAATTGATAAAGAATGATAAGGATTGGAACTAGTCATCCCAATGCCAACATGCTTTCGAAAAGTTGAATAAAACCTATGTGGACAACCCGGTGTTAGCCTTACCGAATATGACTAAATCATTCGAAGTACATACCGATGCTTGAGACTTTGCACTTGGTGGAGTCCTTATGTAAGAAGCACATCCGATAGTGTATGAGAGCCAAAATCTGAATCAAGTAGAACGTTGTTACTCGGCGTACGAAAATGAGTTGTTGGTGGTAGTCCATTACCTGAGGAATGGCGTCGCTATTTGTTTGGGTTTCCATTTATTGTGAAGACGGATAACAATGCGGTTAGTCGCTTGATGTCCCAACCAAAACTATCAAGCAAACATGCTCATTGGCAGGAACTTCTTTAGAGTTCAGTTTTATGTTAAAGTATCGTCCAAAATCTAGTAATTATGTTGCCGATACTCTTAGTCGTCGGGCCGACTTGGCCACCAATTGCTCTTTTGGGGAGCACAGTTACCACAAACACAAGAGATCGAATTCGAACACTTTTGGATAAGACCTGACTACTCAATATTCGGTCGACTTCATCAAGCAGGGCAAACTCACCAGTTCTGGCTTGATGCGGTCTTAGTGAAGACTAAATGTTCCTAAGGGTGGAGATTTGAGAAAATTACTAATTAAGGAATGCCACGACACGATTTGGGTAGGGAATCCTGGAGAGGAATGCATTTTTGCACTACTACAACGTGCATACTAGTGGCCTCAAATGCGATACGACATTGCAACTTATGCGAAAATCTGTTTTATTTGTTAGCAAGATAAGACAGATCATCAGAAAATGAAAGCTTGTTTCAGCCCATTTTCGTCCCAACTAGACCATTTGAGAGTGTATCGACGGACTACATTGTTGGATTGCCAAAATTTGGAGATTTTGGCATTATCATCGTAGTGGTAGACCGCCTATCAAAGTACGCAACTTTCATCGTAGCTCCCAAGTATGTTTCAGCCGAAGAGACAACTCAGCTTTTCTTCAAACATATTATCAAATACTTGGGACTACCTGAGGACATCGTCAATGATCGGGATCCTCGATTTATTGACATATTTTGGACCGAGTTGTTCAAACTTCTTGGTTCAATCTTGAGCATGAGTTCTAATTTTCACCTACAATCAATGGACAGACGGAGCGCTTCAATTCTATACTCGAAGAATATCTTTGGCACTTTATCTCTACTTTGCAGAAGAATTGGGTAAAACTTTTGAATGCGGCTCAGATTGCTTCAATGCCCAAAATAGCTCTCCCACCAATAAGAGTCCTTTTAAGATTGTGATTGACCGGCAACCGTTACTCCCTTATACTGTGGATATTGATCAAAGTACCAAGTCCCCTCAAGTAAAAAGTTTCTCTCAATAGTGGAAATGAAACATTGAAATTGCTCGGAGTTATCTTGAGAAAACTAAAAAATGTTATAAAAAGTCCGCAGATTTAAAGCGTCATTTCCTTGAATTTAATGTTGAAGATCTGGTAATGGTCAAACTTCCCGACATAAATTGTTATAAATAGACAAGAGAGAAAGACTCAAGATTGGTGCCAAAGGTAAAGGTGGAATACTCTGAAGTTGTCTAAAGGATTAAATGATGTATCGAGTCCAACCTGCCGTTATTCATCGAGGAATTTGAGCATGTGTTGTACTACATGGTGCCTTACGAAGATGAGACAGGTAATGATGAGTACATTTGAACTTCCTATCCCCCGAGGTCATTGTCATTAGTTCCGATGATGAGGAGGAAGCGAATGGTAGCGAAATCTCAAATGTTGATGACACTTGAAGTGTGTGAAGAATGCTTCATGTCGTATTATATGTTTAAATTATCTTTTGTTTATCATGTTCTATATGTAAGAATGTTATTTGTCTATTTGATCAATCATTTTGCTTGAGGTTGGTCTAGTTTAGTACACACCCATGACAAACTATCGAGAAAGTCATAGCGCATCTGTCGAGATCGACAGTTTACCCGTATATACTTAATGATATCTAATGCTTTCGAAATGTAGTGGAATTGTTTTGTCTTTGATAAATACGTTTTGCGCACTTAATTATGTGATAAAACATGATTAATTGTTGATATAAATGCTTAACTATGGCTTAATTCGATATGAATTGTGTTTGTAGGCCTACTTTGATGGAATTAATGACATGTGTGCGACAAAAGGCAAAAAGGACTAAAATGGAAGGAAATGAAAGTTCGGGGACTAAATTATAATTATTCATAAGTTGACCCAAATGATGAATCAAGTATGGAATCGCGCTAAGGATCTAATTGTCAATAATATGGATGAGTAGGGGAGGATGGAAGAGGAAGAAAAGCTAAAAGTGGAATGAAAAGACGATTGGGGACCAATTTGCACTAGAAGCGAAAATTCTACCATGCTATAGCATGGGAATATACCTTGCAATAGCCCAGACTTCAACAGAAATTTTCAGGAATCATTTACTTTGCCCATGCAATAGCATGAGAATATACCTTGCTATCGCAATGCATGTTTCTGGTGCGAGAAAAATTTGTTTCCTTTTCCGATCCAAAGAAAAACACCATTGAAGAGCAAAAATAAGGCAAGAACAAGGGTTTCATTTCAAAATTCAAGATTCAAGCTTTAAATTCTAGTTCTTTGGTGATGTCTACTTTTTATTACTTTTATTGTTCTTTTATTTTCTCCATGTTAGGCTAGACTTTTTATGTACTAGGTGAACGATGAACCTCGCATTGTGATCTTTTAATTTTCTATTTTGCAATTTGATGTTCAAACACGAATGATTTTGTTGAATGATTTATATACACTTTCTTGTCTCCATAGTTAAATGTATGTGCTTATGTGAGTTTAGGTGGCTTATTTTATGCATTCGAAAGAAGGGAAATAAGTTCAACAAGATATAAATCATTGTTTAGTTCATATAGGATAGAAATATACTGATATACTTTACGTGAATCTCTAAATGTTTACAAAATGTCATGCATTCTTATATATTGCATTTGTCATAGAAATATAGTCAAATGGTATGCTAGAATAGGTTCAATTCTACTCGAAAGAGATTGTTGAATAAGTTAGAAACATTGATTCTTTAACCAATTCATCGTGTTATCAAAGTTTGAAATATGGGTTAAAAGGGAACTTTGTTTGGTGATTCGGGATCCTAGTGCACTTTTCATACATTAATTTCTTTAAACTTTTGTATTCAAATTCATTTTGCATTTATTTTATAACCTTAGTTTAAATTGCATTTTAGTCATAGTTTAGTTATAAA
>CAIGRF010272119.1:0-13303 GCA_903798235.1 Fraxinus ornus
ATTGCAAATTCTTGATTCCCCTTTAGCCATCCAACTTTCCTCCACCATCCAATTTTTCACATTGCAAATTCTTGATTCCCCTTTAGCCATCCAACTTTCCTCCACCATCCAATTTTTCACTACAAACAAACATGAAGTGATTAGTCATTGTGCACATGTAACTAACATTCCCAAGTATTTCGAGTTAGTTCAAACTCAACTATTATAATTGAACTCCGTTTAGGTTTTTTGCTAACTGATGACGGTTAATCTAGCGCAACCCTCCTTTAGTCAAGTCTAGGACAAACTATGAAAACCATAGGCCAGAAATCATGTCATGTTTATAAGTTCGAAATAGATAAGTTTAAGGAAGAGTAATAAGTTAAAATCTTAAGGTGAACTACTCAATACTAAACAATACTAAAACTGATGGAATATTGTTTGATATGCTGTCACATGGGTAAGAGCAAATTAGAAAAAGAAATTAAAGCATTATATATCGTCTGGCATCGTTGTCCACTACTACACACCAAATTATTTGGTTGTGTGCCCATATATTATATTTCGCTATGATAAAATAATAATTTATAATAAATAAATTTTGACTTTATTTATTTATTATTGAACATGCGAATTAAAGTGCCTATGTTCACTAGTGATAATATAAGTTGGGTCCTTGCGTTGAGAAGTACTGTGTGACACAACTTATATTTTGATCATAAATAATTTGTTTACAACTGGTGGCACCTTATACTAAAAAGTTGAAGTGTTGACCGATTTACTATTTGGGTCTGTGATTTGTCTTTATCACAGAAATAGTTAAATGTGACATTAGTATACTTGGAGTGTATTGAACGGATCACGTATTGAATTTAATTATATAGCTGCGGATAATTAAATTTCACTTGATCGTTGTGTATTCTGTCTAAATCACTTGATAAAATTATGTATATTTTTTTTCGTGATTTTATAGATTATTTGATTCACCAATTGATGAGATCAATTTGACTGGTCAAATATATTGGTGAGTTGGAAACTTGAGAATGAATGAAGTAGAGAATATAAATTCGTATCGGGAACCGTCGTCCTGAAAAATGGGTAGAGTGAATACTTAAATATTTACTGTTGAACGATTAAAATTTGAGTTCAGTATTTAGCAACAACTAAATTTTGACATTTGTGATTAATTCACAGGACTGTTGAAGAAAAATGATACTTAAGTTAATGAGAATAATTAGATGGGCAAAATGGTCATTTATGCTTGTACCTAATTATTGAATCTCAAATGGGGTAAAATACATATAGGAGAGGTAAGAGGAAAGTATTACAAATTTATTGACTTTTGTAATTTTAAATATTCTAAGAATTTAGCATTTTACCTTTGATGAAAATTAGATTGGATGGCCTATAGTCGACTAGGTGGGATTTAATTATTGGAGTTTGGATAATATATGTTTGATCAGGTCATGTAAACTTAACTATAATTGAAATTGAAATTCTAGGACTACACATATAATTAATGTAAACTAATTGAATGTAGACTTTAATTAAAACTCCTATTTGGATTTTAATTAAGAAATTAGAATTATTATTTTACATGGATTCAAACTTCTTTATCTCTATAAGTAGATACTAGATGGACATAAAAATTCTAGAACAATCATAATACATAATTCCATAGTGTTCAAATTTGGAGAGAGTGATATTTTCTCATTGTCCAGTCCAATAATTAGTTTCTTGATTTTATTAAAGAGATCCGCCCACCCACCGGTGAAATCTTGACTTTGAAGAATACCATAGAAGGCTTGGGTGTTTTGAGCATCAAGTTCTTGAAATTAAAAAGCTAAAAGTTCGTGATTCAGAATTAATTCAAGAATTGATCATCAAATTTAGGTAAAAACTCAAATTTAATTCTTGATATAATATACCTTTGAACATATAGACGGTCTTGTTTATTAAAATCTCGGGTAATTCTGCTTCCGCATCCAACACAAACAGACCTTAAGTTGTTTAGAAGGATTCCAGTTCGTCTTGATACAAGCAGAATAGGAGCAACTTAATATAGAAAAATACATTAAAAAAAATAACTGTTTTATTAAAGCCACAATCTAATAATTAATATAGACATGAAGGTGAAGTCACTTTAATTAATATAATGCTTAAATACTTATAATTTATGTTATTTCATTATAAGCAATAGATTGACTACAATTATAAATTAATTAATTTGGTAGCATGCATTATTGAAATTCCTAAAGTTTAACAATTTGGACCCACAATAGATTCAAATGCTTATGAGTTATGGACTATTGCCTATAAATATTTGGCACTGTCCAACTTGAGTAGCTACAAATAAGCAGCATTTTTCATTACATTAGAAATTGTTTATTTTCCAAGTTTCTGCTAAAAAATGGCTCCAATGCCAGTTTCTGATATCAAAGTAGGCCACATTGACGATGTTCAAGAATTGAGAAAGAGTAAATCATCACATGTTCCTGAGAGATTCATCCGAGACACGACAGAACGGCCTAAATTTGACAAAGATATCGTGTCTTCGACCAACAGTATTCCGGTTATTGATTTGTCAAAACTCTTTAAAGGCAATAAAGGTGAATTCTCGAATGAAATCTTGAAGCTGACAGTTTCTTGTCAAGAATGGGGTTTTTTTCAGGTATTAGACTTAATTGATTTAACTTCTTACTTATTTTTACCATTGGTTGCTCCATGAGCCCTGCTTAGCATTTACGGGTGGCAGTCCATAGTCCGGACGGATAAGACTAAGAAGATGACTCTCTAATGACAGGTGATAAACCATGGAATTGATGTGGAATTGCTGAATAGTATAGAGAAAGTGGCTATGGAGTTTTTCATGATGCCTATAGAGGAGAAACAAAAGTATCCTATGATTCCTGGGACTGTACAAGGATATGGTCAGGCTTTTGTTTTCTCAGAAGACCAGAAGTTGGATTGGTGCAACATGTTTGCTCTTGGTTTGGAGCCTCGCTACCTTAGGAACCCAAAATTATGGCCAACTAAGCCATCAAATTTCAGGTTATCGTGCTAAAAACTTTCCCCCATCAATGCGTACTTGTTTTATGGGGCGGGGACGGTTGAATAAAGTAATAAATTAAATCATTTTCTCAAATTTGTGATCAGCTATATAAATCAAGTTTAATAACTTCATTCGGTTCATTCTACAGAAAGATCTAAAGGGTTTGATGTACTCCTCTCTTGACGTGTTTTATTGAAATCGGGGGCGAACCTACTTGTGGACCAGTGGGGCCGCCGCCCCCACTCAATTTTCAGATTTCTCGATTTTTCTTCAGATTTTAAAAAAAAAAATTAGTTTTTTTGTCCATATTTTTTTAGATTTTCAGATTTTTTTTTCCAAAGTTTTTTGTTTTTGCACTCACTGTACTTCTTTTCTGGGTCCGCTCCTATTGAGATCATATTACTTTTATGAACAGAAACCTAAACTGGGGCCTTAACTCTCACCTTCTTTATTTTAAGCTTTATCGACCCCACCTATACTTGTTGACATATATATATTCTCATTTCGAGAATTGAATGAAGCCCGTGACATTTTTTTACCTCGTGATTCTACAGTGGAACTGTGGAGGAATACTCGAGAGAGATTCGAAAACTGTGCAAGAATTTACTGAAGTACATACTGATCAGTCTCGACCTTAACGATGACATTTTCGAGGAAATGTTTGGTGTGGCTGTGCAAGCAGTTAGAATGAACTACTATCCGGCATGCCCTAGGCCAGACCTTGTTTTGGGCTTAAGTCCCCATTCTGATGGAAGTGCCCTTACTGTTTTACAACAAGGAAAGGGAAATTCAGTTGGCCTTCAAATCCTAAAAGACAATTCTTGGATCCCAGTTCAGCCAATTTCTAATGCTCTAATTATCAATATTGGTGATACTATTGAGGTATTAGATCTTTTAGATATTTTCTTTATTTTTGCAGGAATATTGTTCCATCGGTTTAAATTTAGTCCTCACCTTATAAATAAGATCAAGCGAGTCATTATAAATAGTCGTATAAAGTCTCCAATGATGAGAAAGTCCAAATCTCGTTAGAACTTTACATGACTCTCATATGTTCAACTTTATGAAGCTAGATCTGGTGTCCTGAAACTTGAAGTGGAATATGGTTAACTGAGCGGCACAATATGATTTAATTGAGATTCCAACGGTTCCATTTCTATGGACTAGTTTTACAATTATAATGGAAGGTTAATGACGACTTTTTTTCTCATGGACGAATGATGCAATTTTTCCTTTCTTTACAATTTTTAATAGGCTATGCTAATTCCTTTTTTCCCTTTATTTTCTATAGGTTCTAACAAATGGCCGATACAAGAGTGTGGAGCATAGAGCGGTGACTCATAAAGAAAAAGATAGACTCTCCATTGTCACATTTTATGCTCCGAGTTATGAAATAGAACTTGGACCGATGCAAGAACTTGTGAATGAAAATAACCCTTGCAAGTATAGAAGATACAACCATGGAGAGTATAGCAAGCACTATGTCACCAACAAGCTTCAAGGCAAAAAGAGCCTTGAATTTGCAAAAATCAATCCCAACTTGGAATTTGAATATTGCAATCCTTATATATATAGTAAGACATAGTTTAAATCTGGTTAACTTTGGATGATGTTGTATGCCGTGTCAATAAGTGACTTATTAGAACCAGGGTCGGTCCTTAGAATTATGAGCCTAAGCGATAAATTGTTACGCTGCTCTTAAATATAAATGAGATGAATATTTTAAAATAAATAACTTATTTTTAACTTTCATAAAAATTAATTTATAAATTTTAAAGAAACTTTATAAGCTTAATAAAAAATTATAGGGAATATTTTTAATTTCATTTTTTGCATTGACTTTTTTCTAGATTTTGGTAGATAGAAAAAATAAAATAAAATATAGCACTAGGTAATAGTTTGATTATATGTCCATTTTATTCCTTAAATCAAGAATGTAAGTTTAAGTGTCCAAATACTTTNATCGACCCCACCTATACTTGTTGACATATATATATTCTCATTTCGAGAATTGAATGAAGCCCGTGATTTTTTTACCTCGTGATTCTACAGTGGAACTGTGGAGGAATACTCGAGAGAGATTCGAAAACTGTGCAAGAATTTACTGAAGTACATACTGATCAGTCTCGACCTTAACGATGACATTTTCGAGGAAATGTTTGGTGTGGCTGTGCAAGCAGTTAGAATGAACTACTATCCGGCATGCCCTAGGCCAGACCTTGTTTTGGGCTTAAGTCCCCATTCTGATGGAAGTGCCCTTACTGTTTTACAACAAGGAAAGGGAAATTCAGTTGGCCTTCAAATCCTAAAAGACAATTCTTGGATCCCAGTTCAGCCAATTTCTAATGCTCTAATTATCAATATTGGTGATACTATTGAGGTATTAGATCTTTTAGATATTTTCTTTATTTTTGCAGGAATATTGTTCCATCGGTTTAAATTTAGTCCTCACCTTATAAATAAGATCAAGCGAGTCATTATAAATAGTCGTATAAAGTCTCCAATGATGAGAAAGTCCAAATCTCGTTAGAACTTTACATGACTCTCATATGTTCAACTTTATGAAGCTAGATCTGGTGTCCTGAAACTTGAAGTGGAATATGGTTAACTGAGCGGCACAATATGATTTAGTTGAGATTCCAACGGTTCCGTTTCTATGGACTAGTTTTACAATTATAATGGAAGGTTAATGACGACTTTTTTTCTCATGGACGAATGATGCAATTTTTCCTTTCTTTACAATTTTTAATAGGCTATGCTAATTCCTTTTTTCCCTTTATTTTCTATAGGTTCTAACAAATGGCCGATACAAGAGTGTGGAGCATAGAGCGGTGACTCATAAAGAAAAAGACAGACTCTCCATTGTCACTTTTTATGCTCAGAGTTATGAAATAGAACTTGGACCGATGCAAGAACTTGTGAATGATATCAACCCTTGCAAGTTTAGAAGATACAACCATGGAGAGTATAGCAAGCACTATGTCACTAACAAGCTTCAAGGCAAAAAGACCCTCGAGTTCGCGAAAATCAAACCCGACTCAGGATCAGAATATTAGAATCGTTCTATATTTTTAGATATAGTTTTCTTCCGGTTAACTTTGTGCGATGCGGTATGTCGTGTCCGTAAGTGACTTCTTAGAACATGTAAATAGGATGTAGCATGGTGAAAGTTGTATGTTAGGCATTACTATTAGGAATTATGAAGAATGATTGATATGCAACTCAAGACTGTTGGTATTCATTAGTGAATGGAAGTTTGTGGGGTCTTATGTTTACAACCTTTTTTTTTTATCAAAAACATGAATTTGTTTGGAAATGATTTTTGTTCAAACAATGATCATATATGTAAGAATCCTGCATAAGTTTGTTACTTTTACTGTTCTTTCTATTCCATTCCAATTTGATAAAAAATCATGTAATAATGAGGGGAAATCAGAGAGCATCTCCACCCATGTTTGAGTGTCTCACTAAATCATTATCAGGACTAATCTCGTATCAATAGTAAGCGGGGGAGAGATATCTTGCGTCTTGCCATCTCATTGGTGAGATTTAAAATACCGGTGAGGTGGCAAAACCACATCTTGCCACCTCACCGATGGGCAAGATATCTCCGATCTATTATAGTTCCCAAACCATTAATACACGTAGTAGCGTATATATGGTACATAATACTGGACATGATTAAACAATATAATGAATAAGATTTGACTGATTAGATATGGGGCATGATAATGTTCCTCTTTGAGAAGGAAACACCACGGATAACTAGCTAAAACCCAGATCACGATTCAAAACTTCGTCATATTGTGCTATCCAAAGAACGATTCTTCTCAAAATCTCACTCAAAAGGTGATGAGTTGGAATCTTACTTTAACTGAGGATTGGTTTCCTATGCAAAACAGTGAGTTCCCTTTTGAAACTTGGAAGGAAGTGGCCTTGAAAGGAAGGCAATTTCCTTGTTTCAATTACATATTGCTCCAGCCAAATTGATTTAAATTCAAGTAAATTTTACGGGTACCTTAACAGTGACTTTTTTTTCCATCTCTTTTGTAGACGTGACTTGAGGGTTTTAAAAGGAAAAATTATAAGCATAGTGTTCTGATTTTTCTTGTTCTCTTTGTGGGTTGTTCAAAGAGTAGAAATCAGTGGTGTGGTAAAGTTTAGGGTCTTATTTTTCTTACGATACTTGGGTATTTGGTGAGCGAAATTCTAAACGATTATAATTATTTTTTATATTATAAAAGCTTTAAATGTCCGTAAATTTTTCTCCGTCTTTTTCTATGTTTCTATCTCGTTGTTTTATTTCGAACATGGATCTTGTGCGAGCGAAAATTAAAAAGAATTAGACTCGATACCTAACAAACCCTCAAGAAAACCCTTTTTTTTTTCTTTCTTACTATTGTTGACTACTGCTTATTCTATTTGCTGATCTCTCTATAAAATGGTGAAAAGAAAACTATTGGCTTCCTCTGTTTTGGAGAGCTTTTTCTTAGTGGAAAGGAGAGAAAAAGAGCCCACAAATCATGAATTTCTGCTTCAATGATCTCACAATTTGTCTTAAAAAAAGCACTAACCTAACAACTTTCCATGAAGTTTGATGATACTAAAAGTTGAAATAATATGCAAGTGCTTGTAACAACTATAGCATTAAAAAAAAAAAAAACCTTAAAATTTGAAAATATCAAGAAATATAAACACAGAACTCCCCTGGCAAGCTGGCCCCTAGTCCTCAACTTAGTATCAATGTAGCAAGATATTTGATTTTAAGTATTGCAATCACTCATTTATGAAAATTGTACACGTACTGACATAACTTCAATAAAAATTGAATTTGGCTGTGTACACGAGGGTCATTTTAAAGAGTGAGTTTATTTGAATAATGGTGTTCACTCTTTAACATCTAAACGCATTTAATTAAATAGAATGAGTAGTAAAGTAGGTGTCCACATCATATTACAATGGATTTCCATTAGATCTTATTCTCTTTTCCATTTCTGTATATTCAACTCAATTACTTACTACCCTACTCAATTATCTCCAAGTCTTCTCGCCGGGTTGGAGAAGAAACGGCCCTTTGAACTTGCACCTCGTTTTCCTTCCTTAAAATACAAGTTTTCCTCAAAATCTCTTCATCTTTCGTTGTACGCATGATACAATTTGTATTTCTGTCCAAATTAAATCATCAAAATTCAAAATAAATAATGTTTTATTGTTGAAATTAGTTCAAGGCCTAATAATATGAGAGATGCTTTGCTGATGCAATTAGTTAGTGGATTGCAAAAGGAAGTTCCACCATAAACAAACAACAAAAGGATACAATTTTGAGCACAAGATTTCTAGAAACAGTGGTTACTTTCCACTTGCTTGGGAATATGAGCAAGGCAAGTGTTCCTACTTCATAGTATATGGGGAATTAAAAAAGTTTTATTTCCAATACCCGCTTTACCAACCAGACTAGACAATATGATAAACATAATTTTAGCTTCTTTTTTTCTTCTTTAATTTTATATAGGGTCGTTCGCTTCACCTGATCGAACATGCAAGAAAAATATAACAAACGGTCACGCACACAAATTATAGTATATATTATAATGTTTAGGATAGCTTTCCACCAAATATAAGATCCAAGATTCCCCACTGCCGTGTTTCAATCCCACTGTGACTTGTCGTTTGAAAATGCCAATTAAACATCATGAGCTTTGTTAGTCTTTACGTGAACAAATTCCTATGTAGAAGCATCATTTATAGACAGATCAGCTATGCTTTTCTTGAAAATAAAAATTACTTGTTTTTCGTTTAATCTTTCTTTCTTTATTTAGAGTGTGTTTGGTAGAGATTAAAATCGGATTAAAATTGAAAAACTAGTCGTTATTGTTGACTTTTATTAGATAGGTGAGACCAACAACGACCATATTTTCAATTTTAATCTGATTAGTAGTCCTACCAAACATGCCCTTACTTTAGAAAAAAGCAAAGAATGGGTGTAGTGGGAGCGGGTTGAGGGGTTAATGTCCCTTCATTTCTCCAACAAGAAGATTTGGGGTGGTGATGGATGAAATCACGTACCATTTTGTTGACTATGGGAATATTGGTGGACACTAACACCCTCAAACCATGTTTTACGGGGAAAAAAAAAGTTTTATTTGACTTGTGAGTTTGTAAGAAAATGTAATTCACCATATAATATATATAAAAGTGAAAGTAAATCATGTTATGTAGTCGATTTTTCAAAGAAGTAGTCTTTTCAATTCTTGATTTGACAATATAATTGACTACGAATCAGACGATCTATTAAATCACTAACTAAATAATCATATAAAACAAACCTAATTATTCTTATGTCATTGAGTATATTTCGTTTTTATATTGAAAATTGTTCCATCACCATTCCCATTAGTCATACATAGGAATAAAACAAATCATGTTTAAAGCTTCCTTCAACTTTTCAAGTTGACAAGTTGATCTCAACAACTGGGAAAACTTCATAACTTGCAATCCTAAATATTCAATGGAATGCAGTAACAACTAAAGGAATTTGTTAAACAAGGATCAAATTGAACCAAAAAAAAAAAAATGAAGAATAATTTCATTTACTCGATAATTTTACGTAAAATGATATATTCTCAATACCTATCATCACTTGTGTTAAATTTCGATTCTAGTCCAAAAGCCTTATCGGGATATAGCCCTTTAGACTAACGGGGCGAGCAAAGGATCGAGACTCGTGAGGTGACAAAGGTTAATTTTTCTCAAGAAGATTATAGTGAATCCCTCGTCGTAGTTTTTCCGACTAAGGTATTGATAATCATGAGCCCACAAATCACATTAAAATCATGTCTTTATTTGTTCATATATTTAATAGACACGCTTAAAGAGGTGATGTCACTTCGATTAATCTGATGTTTAGTCCATGAAAATCTAATCAAACTAGACACGCTTAAATGTGATGTCACTTTGATTAATTTTATATAGCTGAAAGGACTTCATGGGGCACTTTCATTAGGGTTATTAGCGGTGATCTGAGCAAGTAGGACCAGAAGTAGTTTAATTGTTTCTTCACTTTCAAATCTCAACACACTTAACAATTTAAAATTTACATAGTTGAGTAGTCAAAAAGAGAAACCAGACCTATAAGTGGTTGATTTTTGGACAATTTTATGTGTGGAAGAGGGTGAGTGACAAAATCGTGCTGTAATGTAATTGGTAGAAACTATCATAGAGGCGTCTATAGCCAAACCTGACATGCCACGCCAAGCTTCGCTATGCATTTTGTAACCAAGCCTCACACACCTCGATTATGAAGTTTTGTCGTGCTTTTGATGTGCCAAGTTGAACCCATTCGGAAGGATCTCATCTCAAAATTATCCACGACTGTGTCTTCAGCATGACCGCTTAGGAGGGATCCGTATATGTTGTTCAGATTGATCAAAATGTAGAGAAACAGCTAGAGCTCAATGCAAAAAGTATGGAAAAACATCTCATAATGTATTTTTTAACCAGAAAGTTGATTGCGCTCCTACAGAGAAGTGATTTTTATGATCCTACAGAAAATCGAACATAATTTCTTTTTTTTAATATTTTGTCTCGTTAAAATTACTTTTAAATAAATGTGAGTAGTTATTTTTATGATCCTACAGAAAATCGAACATAATTTTTATTTTTTTTAATATATTGTCTCATTAAAATTACTTTTAAATAAATGTGACATAATATAACTTCCTCAAAAAACTCATAAACAAAAGCAAAAACCTACGTAATAGCCAACATAAAAAGAGGATCTTTTGACATAAAAAAATATAAACTAAGAAAAAAAAAGCTAAATTTTAATTTTCCAAAGAAATCTCACACCTCAACACATTTCAACACCCTCAAATCATTCGTACAAAATTTGGTCTCAACAAATCTAGTTTGGAGTTGTCAAATTAAATCTTCACAAAATATTGCAACACAAGTATCTCTTTCTCAGCCTATTAAAGTGCTGTCGTTTAAATATTTTGCTCAAAAATACAAGTGAATATATGATTCCATAAGCTGTAAGAAACCTTTCTCCACCAGAAACAGGAATCATAACAGCAGTAACCAATACAAAGGTGAAGAAATATCTTGAACGCTAAATCTGAACCAGGCAGAAAAAATTATACATTCAGTAACAAGTATCACAAAATATCTGGGAAGGCAATATGTTAACTCGAACACAAACGGGGAACTGCTTTTCGCGTGAATCAAAAGACATCATCCAGGAAAACATACAAGGGATGGCACTAAGAAGACGGAAAGATGCTGGATATCTCGACTGCTAGGATGGAAATTATTAATTTTTTTTTTAAACAAGATCTGTGGGACTAGTCATGGTCTGATTTTTAGGGTAAATTTTGTCAAGCCTTTCACTGAAGGAACCAGAAGTCACTTGAGACGTTTTGGAGCATTTACACTAGTTTGAGCTCGACTAATGTCCTCGTCCTCTTTGCACTGATGTGCAGAGGGATGGGGATATAAAGTTTTAGCACTTGTTTCAATCAAGCCAAGTACTTGAACAAGTTAGGATTGTCTTTGTCCCTCTCCAAATAGTCCCGAGTGATCAGATCTTCAATCCTCTTCTTGATTGCTTTAACATCAGGCTGTAGATAGCACATTTACACTGAATCAGTTCGTTCAAAATAAAATAAAAAGGCCAATTAGAAGATAAATATGTCCCATATTACCTTGAACATGCGCCCCAATTGCTCAACACACTCCATAACCAACTGCTGATATCCCAAAACTTTCCTACTTTTCATTATACGCACAATTGAGGCATCAATGGCATACCGTCTGTCCTTGTCGACATCTTCAATTACCTTCTTTTTCTCATCGACAGGGGGGAGAGGGATCTGAAATTTCACGGAAACAGTTACCAACAGACATTTTACAAGAAAACAATGCAATTACCTCTCTTATCATTTTTCTCTCGCCCATTTGGCTTTGGGAAGTGGGGTTGGGGGGGCAATGATTACCTTGATTCTTCTCATTTTATCAGTAAACTTGGAGTTGAATTCAAAAACATCATTCGAAGAAACTGTTTTGGTGTTTGGCTCCTTATTAAGAATCTTATATTTGGCGCATGAAAGGGAATGAAGCAGCCTAACAACATCATCATCTGATAGATTCAACTGGGTCATTATTTCCTGATAACTCAATCTATCTGAGGAATTGAACAGAAGCAGAGCAGCAGCCTACGGAGAGGGAAAAACTTTCCATCACCACGTGATATCAATCATGACCATAAGTAAACAAGATATTAGTTAGTCACATCAAATCACCTGGTAGGTTGTCACAATCAGCTCTATAGTTTTTGGTTCAAATTTTCCGTTGATATTACAAGTACCCAAAGAATATATCCACGTAATTTTTCTATGCTTCGTTTTGGTCTGGTAGAACTCTCTAAATACTTCAACGCACTTGACCTAACACAGAAGTTCAAAGTAATAAATAAAGATGCCTGTCATATGATCTCTTCCATGAAAACGAGATTTCGCATACATTCCTACCATCTCAGCTGGGAGATTAAGATCAAAGGACTTGTAACTTGGCCAGAAACCAGTAGTTAAGACAGTAACAGTCAAATCAATCCCGGGACTTGCATTTTGATTATTGCTAAGATACTCTTCAAAGCTGGTTTGATTTTCTCTAGCTAGCGTTAAATCTGTGACCTGGAATAGTTGAAAAGGGAGAAACAGAGGTCATATTTAGATCACATTGTCAGATGTAGCTATGTTTTAGCATGTAGATAATATGAGAGCTTACCATTCCCTCCATTTTTGATGTAAATTGACCACCACACTGTTGCTTCAACTTTGTCAGGATACTTCTCTCATGCTCATCATTGGCACTCTTGTCAAATAACAGTCGCCGAGCAAGCTTTTTCCTGTCAATAAAATCAATCCATCATCACCTGAATATAGGATTAAATCACTAATGATCACTAGACCTCATTTGTTTCAAGTTGGACTTTGAATTTAGACTTTGTTACAATTTGGTCACTCCATCATGTCCCTTAGTTTAGCCAACGGAAAAAGGTGATGTGGCAGTCTAGTTATTATTTGCCAAATAGATTGTGTGTCAGCTTTTCTGTTAGTCAAACTAATAGGCAAAGACAAAATGACCAAATTGTAACATAAGTTTTAGTGACCAAGCGAAACAAAGTTTAGCCCATGTTTGAACCACATTAAAATTTTCATTCTCATTCTTCTACTCATTTTCACCTACATATTCTTCAATAAAATAATTTTTTTC
>CAIGRF010272169.1:0-15550 GCA_903798235.1 Fraxinus ornus
AGATTGACTTGGTTATAATTTTTTATTATAAGGGTATTTTTGATAGTTTGCTACCTTTGAATAGTCAAAGGCCATTTTTGAAAGGTCATTGGTTTGTTTTGGCCATTTTTGTGTATTTTCCCTCCAATCATAGCCAAACTTTGCTGCTTATGTAACATTTTTCTTGGATTTTCAAGATAGTAAAATGTTTGCCAAAGAGACAAGTAGATTGGACTAAAGGACAAGGAAAGAAACTCCTAATCTTTTGAGTTTTGATGTATATGATCTGCTGATTTTGATCCTTCCTCGTGACAAAAAATCATGTTAAACAGTTAAGCTGCAAAAGACGGCTATCCCTGCATGGTTTTATTCTTGAATTATTCCCTAATATTGTCTTAATATATACCATCCATCCTACCTGTGTTCAGTGGATTGAACTGTAGAAACACACTGTTGTAATTGATTCAGTCTCAACCTGCTGAACATTGTTCGACTATAAACAAAAAGCTAGCTTTCTGGTTCCCACATAAGCAACCGGTCTCAATAAAATACCTGAATTTTGTATTCAATATTTTTTTTTAATTATGGGATTACTGACTACATATGATAATACAGTATTTAGGAAAATTTTATTCAAATGCATTTCAACTCCAAGCTCATTACACATATGTTAACATCTGTTCCAGTATTGTCGCCTTCAAGTAGTTGTATTCTTGCAGAATGTCATCAATGAGTGTTACCTGTTAAATCGGTTGACATAGTGGAAATTTTTACATTAGAGTTTTATATAAATAATGGCATAAAGTGAAGGTGTCTAGGGAAATTATAGGAATATCTAGTATAATCATAAGGTTCTTTTATTGATTTTTTTTTTTTTTATTATTATTATTATTATTATCAGTCCCATGTTTCATAATGTTTCCTTTAACCAATTGAAGTGTTCTTTAGGCTTAGGGCATCTTTGATATATAGCGTAAAGACGACATATAGATGTGAGACAATGGCTAATTCATCACCCTTCCCTTAAAATACCGCGCAGTTGCAGTTGGTGGTAAAGAAAGTTATCAAGATTATAACTTTTCAGATCTTTATACATGCTACGATAGAAAACATATTAACGATTTTGGAATAGATGTGTATAATTCGTGTTTGATAATTATTGAATAATAATTGTAATTTCAACGTGAAAAACATACCTCGATTCTGATTCTCTTGCTGGTGTTAAAAGATTAGGCGTAGGCTGGCTTAGCTGAAGCTGGATGGGGTCATGCAGTTCACTAGTAACGGTGAAACTATTATATGGAACAAAGCCATTTCCATTCTCTGTACTTGGGTCCCTCGTGCCATAAACCTGAGTTACATCAGAGTTAAGGGCATGCATGGAAAAAATTGATAGCTGATGAAGAAGTTTTCGTAAACTACGTACTTTACCGTATACATATATAACGATACCTTTTTATATAATTCCATGTTTTCTTGTTGAATGTGTTTTACCTTCTTATAGAGTTCAATATTCTCTTGATGGATGAGATTTCCCTGTGAATATATCCATGGAGCATTTGTATGAGAGAAGTTCATCTCTTTTTTCTCAGAAAATTTGTCATACTGTTCTTAAGTCATACCTTTAGATTTAGTTCTTGAATCTCATCAGTTAATACCTGTTCCTGTGAAGACAAATGACCATTCATTCAACAAAAGTTAATTAAATGAGCTTTAGATATTTTTCGAATCATTGGAAAGGATATTAGAAGTGCGAGAATAATACAGTATAGGAAGTATTAAGGAAGAAAAATGACTAGAAATATTGCTAATAATATTGTCCATTTTTTTTTTCAAATATTGAGTACCAAACATGCACCAAATGAANGTGAATCGCTATCATGGGGTAGTTTATTTTTGAGCTTTGCTATGTTAATAGGGTGGGTTCACATGGTTTTTACCGGCGAACAGTTGGCGTTTTTTCATTCGCTAATAACATAAAAGGAAAAAAAAAATGGCACAACAAGTGTTGCGCTGTATCAGCTAGCTCAACACCTACATGGTGCCTATAAGTAATTCCCCTGATTCACTCTTTAATTTTTGCCTTTTTTTGTAGAAATTCTATTTGCATGTCTTTCAAATTTCTTATGATCAGGACGGATTTTTTTTTTTTTTTTTCAATTTTGAGTACCAAACATGCACTAAATGAATAAGACTTCAAATGTCATCAATATAGATATCTGACCTTTTTCATACGTACACCCCGCAAACTCATCTCCAGTTGGTTTTCCAGTTTTTGTAGATCTCCAACGCCCAAGCCATAAAGTTCTTCTCCCATCAATTTCCTGCCTTATTTATCGTAAAATTAATTCAAGATCATAGATACTGAATTATATGTCTGCATAAATGTCTTTTTTGGTAACATACCCGAAAAGTAGTGGACAATATGAAAGATCAAAAATAAGTTCAAATTTTGTCCATTGCACTGTTCGGACTTGTGCAATAGAGCCTACCAAAGATGCTTTAACTGCACAGAAGCTGCTCATTTTAACCAGCCCTATATTCAACTAGTTGCCAGAAAAATGGAATATAGTGACTACCATTTTCACAGTCTAGCCTTCATCACTGCCTCACTTTTTTTCCCAACCAACAATTAATTGAATAGTTAAATAGCATTTGTAGTAAGACTTTACCGATAATTTTCTTGCAAATCGTGTAATTGCTGCCTTAAAATTGCTGCCTCCCTTTGCCAAAACTAGCAAGTATAATTGCAAAAGTTAAGCAAAAAGCATGGAGTCTTTCCCATAGGATATGACTGGATAAAATGAAAAACGGCGTTAAAAATTAAAAAATATATATGTGTGTGTGCACATACCTTTAGATATAAAGAAATGACTTGAAAAGCAATAAACTAGTAGTTATGTGAGTATTCCTCTCATAATTGAAAGGATGATAAGATGGATTGTAGAGTGTTACATAAGAAAAATAAATTAGGCTTTGTCTGGGATTGATTAAATCTACCAAAATTGATTTTTGGATCGTTGTGCTGTTGACCATCAGACACAAAAAGCAGCCATTTTTTTTGAATTGTGACCGTTGGACTCTTCAACGGTAAAAAAAAGAACCGTTTGCCCGGATTTTAATCTATCCCAGACAGCCCCTAAATATATGGTCAGTGTTGGATCCTATTTAATATTTAATACAGTTTTATCATGAATAAACTGGGGTAAGATCCGTGAAGTCGCTGTTAGAAACTGTATTAGGCACTCCTACCATCGTTTTCCTCATTGTTACTTAAATTTTGTATTACAAAATTTACTGCTTTTCCAAGACAAACGAACTATCTTCTAATGGAATTATGTTAATACGATGAGATTCGCATTGACATGTATCAGTTTGTAGCAGAGTGCTAGACAATTGGTTCTCAATTACAGGTATTCCTTTAAATTATGATTATTCGTGAAATTAAAGGAAAGTTAACCTTATATAGGTATTTCAAAATTTGAATCCGCTATGGTTGATGCTACTATAATTTGTTGTGCCTACAAAACTTTATCAGCCTAAAAGAACAGGAGATGTGTAAAAATTAATGTTGACGAAATTAGGAGAAGGCACTCTTGCTACAACTGATAAACAAGTGCAGAAACTCTGATTGAACTCACTGAGCTGCGAACAATTGTGTTATTCATAACATAATTCCATTAAAAAATAGTTCGTTCCCCTTAAACAAGCAGGATGTGGAGGAGGTTGTGGAACTGAAAACCTTGACCGCATGTGAGCGAGATTAAGCTCCAAACCGCTTGAGCTACAATTCATAAATGATAAATTTATGTTGTGGGCTTGATACATTAAGAGCGCATTTGACCTTGCTTCTTCTACAAAAGAAGCTGACAATACCCAAGAAAGCTTCTTTTTTGACTTTTAAGCTAAGCCAAACATGCTCTAATTTCTTTGATGTTTTACTGTAATTAGAATTTTGAGGTAGGCTAATAAATACCATCTGAATATGTTTTATGATTGTTTTGAACTTTTATATTTTATGACTATAGTGTCAGGAGAGCTCCTATTACGTTTCTTACTAGTTTAAAGTCGAGAAAATTCGATACATCAACTTCTTTTGCCAATGAATTATTGGTGCGAGAGTAGTCTTTTACTAACTTGTGTGGCAAGATGGATTGGATGGTATCAGACTAATTAAAGAACAAAAAGGAACCTTAAATTTGTCATACTATATGGAAATCGATATGGAACACTCTCAACAGGTCGTAAAAATTGAGCTTTGTGAAATGATATCCATATTAATATAGCTAGTATAGACACTTTGTTTATCTATGTAAAGCTCTGAAACCATTTTGGTTTATAAAAAGGAAAGAAAGCTTTACGAAATTTGTAGCCACAGTTACGAGTTAACAAAGTACAGGCACAAATTGATTAGATTCCAAATTATTATGGACCCGTGTAACATTTGATAATGTGATCAAATCTTTGTACTTGTACAAATTTCTAAATCAAAATTTGAAAATCATGCATGAGGATTTATAATCATAATGAACAAACAAGTTATAGAACACGGCATGGATTATTGCCCTTACCTTGACCTCAGAAGCTGGATTGAGCAGCTGATGGTGTTGCTCTTTTGCTTTACTGTATCTTTCAATGACTGATTTCGTGCTGAAAAGAATACCGCACAAAAAAAATAAAAAAAGTCATGATCTCATGTAGTTCGACATGTTTATGAGGAAAAACTCAGTAAAGTGATGGTTCATGAGAACAAAGAAAATGCCTCTTCCTTTTGGTACTGCAATCAAATGAACAGCACACAAATTTCTATAGCAAATATATATAATTTATCAGTTTCTTTATCCTTTGTTACTAATGCAAAGATTTCTTATAAATGTAATAATAATTCAGTAACCAAGATGAAGTGTAGCATACGCCTATTACTAATCCATTAGATCAAAAAGAAAATCTTTTGAGAGTAAACTTGGCTGAATTTGAAAGTTAGTCAAACTTACGTTTAGATAAATTTTGTTTCCAATAGTTTTTTAGGTTACTTTTTTTCTTTTTACTGGTGAAAGAAGTTAGTTATTCAATCATATAGAAGATGTTTTTCCAAAGAAATCATCGTTAGAATTTAAGGGTCTGTCTGTTACTGATTTTTTGGTCCAAAATCTTAATTTTTTTTACCGTTAAAAAGCAACCTGGGCCCACCAATGTGAGGAAAAAGTCAAAAAGGACTGCTGGCAACGTATAGATTTTTAATTAAAATAAAGCAAAAATTACTCACAAACAAGCACGAAAACTTTTCAAACCATATGATGATTTTTCACATGTGCCCCTGTTTGAGTCATTCTCATTCTTTTACTTATTTTAAATCACACATTCTTCAATAAAATAAAATTTTTCATCACGTCAATAACTTTTCCTTCATTTTCAACTACATATTCCTCATCACATCAAAAGTAAAAATGCATTCTTACTCCCAAAATGTTCACCAACCAAGCTTGTAATTATAAGGAAATTTTGTGATAGCATAGTTTTTAGAAGTCGATTTAGAGGTCATTAGTTTTGCTTGTCCACGTTTGAGGTCTTCGTTTTCGACATAGTGTTTGAACCCCCGCCTTCTTATAAGCTAGTCTTAAATAATCTCTTCTTATAAGCTAGTCTTGAATATTTTCCATTTAAGTGTAATTAATGTTGCACTGATAGGGTTGGAAAAAATCTGATGGCTCGGAACAAATAAAGGCTTTCTACAACTTAATGTTGTATTCCGAATAAAAGATTTTAAACCTAGGATTGGCATTTGACAAGGTTCCAAACTGTATAATTTTTCATACTTAATAAATAATAATTTAGGTCTAAAATTGGACGCAAGTGTGGTTCAATGACCAAGTACTCAAGTTTTGTGAAGTAATCAAATTATTAAATCAGGTGGACAAATTACTAAATTAGCTGAGTTTAAATGGTTTGTTTTATTGTGGAAGAGGGGATGAACTAAGATATATGATACCTTTTCTTTCGTTTCTCTAATGTTAAAAATACATTTGTAGCTAATGATTTATTCAAATTCTGTCACAATGACGAAAGGATAACAGACTTTTGTGGAAATCGAAGTAAGTTGCTGCTAATATCCTTGTACCTTCAAAAAGTATCTTTAATTAATGGACATTTATTTCATAAATAGTATTTTGTGGAAGTAATGAAGCTTAACATATACCACAAACACATACCCAATAATTTGAAAGAATCCCTTTAATTTTCTTTATTTCTCAATTCAATGGAGATATTAAATTCAGCAAGCCTCCTTTAAGCTCCTATTTGACAACTATTATCTTAAAATTCTTTTTTTCGACAGACTCATTTCAATTATACATTCACGCAATAAAATATTCTGCAAGTAAACCCAAAATTTTTCCTACTTGTTAACCATAAATTCTCCAAAAAATCATTATTCAAAACTGTATTTTACCCAAAATAATGGTTGTCAAACAAGGGCTAAGTATGCTCAAGATCACTTAGCTTGTGGTCTAATAACAGTTGAAGATTGGAGTTAAATGAATGGAAGCGTACCAAACGTTAATGGGGATAAGAGACGAGAGAAGTACTTTGAGATAAATTATCCTCTCGAGACATTGATGACACCTTAATTTTTGTTATATTTTGATTAGCATAAGAAAATGAAATTTTTCCATAAGTTTTATAACGTGCATGGGATTAGTAAATGAAGTAATTGATTATAACAAATGCTAATGAAAGGAAATTTCTCAACAAGGCTACACTTATGAGAAAAGAAATTATTCACATTGGATTGATCAGGACTTGTATATATAGATGGATAATTATAGGGATAAGGAGGTTGAAAAGGAATTAATTTTATAATGAAAATATAAATCATGCAAACAAGAGGGGGAAGAGAAAAATGGGAGCGAGAAAGAAAAAGAAGAGGTTTAGAAAGCTGAATAATATCAATCCTGATTTACAGCTGCAGTTTGAACTGAAACAAAATCAATAAATAAAATATAGATAGTCACAGACAAATTTTTTTTTTCCTGGAGTATCGATTTTTCGTTCGATCAATTTGAAGACGCTTACTTTTTCAGATTACACCATTTCCAACCCAAACTGTTAACTACATATTTGTCGCTCTATTGGACATGAATTGATAATGTAATAAACAAGTTTTTTCACTTATTTTTCTTACTTAATAGTCTAGTAAATATTATTATTTTTCTTCAGATTTTAGATCAATCTTGTAGCATTTCTTGGATTGATGTATGTGCATCGATACCTTTTCTATCCGTAGAGTACATTGAATATACATAAATGGCTATAACCGAGCTTCTCTTAATGGTATTAACAGCTACTCTAGGTGGGATATTTTTATGCGGTGCTAACAATTTAATACCTATTTCTGTAGCTCAAGAATGTCCACATCCGAAGTTTTATTGCACTAAGACAGATAAAAGTAATAAAATATAAGAAAAACTCTACTTGACAATAAACATATAAACCATATTGGGACCCTATGAACTACTTTTAATTTTATTTTTCCTGAAAATTGTAAGTATGATATGCACACTAAAATCCCATGATGAAAGTTGTTTAAGGTACTTACTTGATCATTACTGATAAAATATTCATATATGGTGTTCATGAACTCAACAAACTACTGATAATGAAAAAAAAAAAAATATATGATTCTGGAATAACAAGATTAGGTTTTGTGTTAGCAAATTTGTATTAATTAAACTACGATCCAGCAGAATTACTTCCCCATCTTTATGCACTAAACTGATACAATTAATCATCTGAAGTCCGAGTCACAATATGTATGAAGAAAAATCACACTTCTTGAAATGCCATGCAAACAGCATTAGAATTTCAAATAACAAAAGAAAAGTACAAAAATCATATTATATATAAATTTTATTCAATATCTGGAAATTATATATGTTTGTTTTTTCTTTTTTAATCTAACCTGGTGCTTGAATATTCATATAATTTGCCAGTGCTGGAGAAGATGATCAATCCAACTTCTGCATCACAAAGAATTGCAAGCTCCTTAGCCTTCTTCAACAATCCATTTCTCCTCTTTGAAAAAGTCACTTGCCTACTCGTCGAGTTATCGATTCTTTGGATCACAATCTTTCCCCTTCCCATCAAGATTTCTAGGGTTTCTTCTGTAGAAAAAAAAAAACAAAGAAATTAACCAACCATTAGATCTTAATCACAATTAGGTCAAATCTGATTCAAGAAATATGAAAAGATAAATATAAAATATAAAATATAAAAAAAAAAAAGCTCACTTTTTTGAGCTTGGGAATAAAGTTAACAATTTGAGAGACTGGTTAATTAGTGTGTGTGTGTGAGAGAGAGAGAGAGAGAGAGAGAGAGAGTTTGTGGGATGCTTATCTTCACGTCAAAGTCAAGCCCTTTTTATAAGTGAATAATATGTGTCCTTTTTCCTGAAAAATGGAAGAAATCGAGGACCAATCTGTAATTTAATTTAAATTAATCAAGTCTGAGCAATGATAGCGCCGTCACCGTATTAGTTACTGACGCGTGGGGAATCTGACAGTTTCCTTAATATTTCTATAAGGGGAAAGAGAAATGTCATTCCTATATAACAACTTTAAACCTAAAACTGACAATCAAACTTTTTTCTACGGACAACAAAGTTTGGCTCATTTTTGGGATTTTCACGTGAACTCTGGGGAGTGGAGGGTTGTAAATAAATATTTTTTTCTTTATTTTTTTAATGTAGGAAAATAGAAAAAGAAAAATATTTGCACGCTTTTATCGAGCTTCACCCAATTGCGAACAATCCGTACTGCCAGGTTGCACTCATCTGACTTTTTGACTTGGCCCAAAGGTGCCTATTTATTAAAATTTAATTTAGTGTGTGTTTGAGCCACATTATTTTGAAAAAATATATTCTGAAATATTAGATTGATGGAAAATGTGTAGTTAAAAAAGAAGGAAAAATTATTGATGTGATGAAAAAATTATTTTATTGAAAACTGTGTGGTTGAAAATGAATAGAAGAATGAGAATGAAAACTTTAATGTGTATCAAATTAGGACTTAATAAAATTTATAGTTGATTTTATAAATAATTTTTAATCAGTTTCATTCAATATGGAATTATGTGTCTGTTTGACACCTATTAATTTATTTTATAATTTTCTATAAGATTATTTTCAATCATACATTTACACAATAAAATATCCAACACATATACCAAATATTTTTACTTACTTTTTAATCACGCATTCTCCTATATATCCTATAGCCATATAATTATAGTCCTTTTATTAATAGAATCTGTTGCATGTACAATTTTTGTTGACAACATCTTACTTGGCAGCATCACATTCATCCATTTTAAAAACTGTTTTATATCAAAAGCTCGAATTTTGACAACACATGATTATCAACCATATTTGTATAACTAGCTTTATTGGTATTAGTATGCCTTGTAATTTGATGTTCTAATCTTTGTATATACTATAATCGAATACTACAAGTCGAATATGCTCTAACAAAACCTATTAATTTAAGCATCACTGAGCGTGTACTTGTGGCCTTGACCAACGAGAAAAATAGCATGATTCTCTATATATATAATTTTTCATACTTACTAGGTACGAGTGTAACATATGTGTTCAATTTCAATGTTCAAATTGACAGGGGTGGACCCACGAAGGGCTCAGCGGGGGCGACCGCCCCCACTGAAAAAAAAAATAAATAAATAAATAAATTTTTTTTACTGTTTTTTTAGCTTATTTTCTATCTCGAATGCAACCAAGATCTGGTGAAACTCATGTTTTGTATGTAATCTTTTTCTCTTTAATCTTGTTACATATTCTTCGATCTCATAGAGTTGGATGGTTAAATTTCTTTTTCACTTGAATACAGCTTGTTAGAAGGGTTTGGAGATGATTTGACAATTGAAGTCCACGATTCGAAAGGAAAGTATGTTGGTCACGTAGTAGTTCAAGTGACTAATATTGCTGAAGAATTGGTATGTTATGTAAATCTCATTTTGACCACTTGTGATTGCAAAAACTGTTGAATGGTCAGAGTGAATATATTTGTGAGTTTGATGGTGAGAGGCTTCGTTCATGGCCTATATAGCATGAACTAGTTGGGAAAATGCAACTAAATCTAAACTATTCAACAACTCAAAATAAAAAAAAAAATTCGGGGGCGCTGCCCCCATAGCCCCCCACCCCTTTAACTTTGAACTCCTCTACTTCGACGGGCTGGCTCCGTCCTAATCTCGCCCCCACTCACCATTTTTTCTGGGTCCGCCCCTGCAAATTGATATGGGCTTCAAAAATTATTATTTTCTTTACTCTCTTAACGAGGATAGTGATGTTGAGTTAATGTAAACAAACTTATTGAATCAATTCAAGTTTTAATTGTGGCAAATAGGGATGTCAAAATTGCTATCTGAAGTATGCTTTTAGCACGATCCAGGTAGCGTCGAATAATTTCCCCTTCAAGGTAGGTTGGATATGCACTAAGTTAAGATGGGAAAAACCTAATTTGAAACTAACATAGTGGAAGTTGATTTAACATTAAAAATAAGAACCCTAGACCTTTTTTATGAGAATAAAATTGATTTGAGGTTAGTTGAGCTCGATCCACACACCAAGATAATCATAAAAAGTTATTCTAATTGTCTGCAAAGAAAGATTTCTATTGGACAAGGCCACGTGAACACAGTTTAGTGAACCAGTAAGGATCCTTTTTACTGAAATAATAATGGGTTCCTCGGATTAAGGAAATCACCAAAATCAATAGCTTTTTGGTTAAGATAATAGGAATTTTATTAGCATGTACAGGTGTCAATCATCAGCAAATTATAGATATTCAAAGACCAAGAAAAAGGGCAGTCTAGGATTCAAGTTTTGGACAACTTCTATCATTCCAGCTATGGTAATGTTAAAACTTGTCTGACTCATCCCACTCTTCGAAATTGAGTTGTTTTGAGTACTCTTGATGTTAAAAATTGACATAGAATATGGGGAAAAGCACATGAAGCTATATCAGGCAAAGGAGATATGCCTTTTTTGGAATGGGAGAGTTGTGTTCCTTTTCAAGTTTCACACTCACGTGCTCAACAAATTATCCTTCCTAATTTCTCTCGTGGAAGCGTAAACATAGGTCGACCACTCAAATCTGAAGTGATTCGACGTGTTGAGGGATTAGATAAGATCTCAGACAAATCGTATTATAAATTAACTGCATTTATTGACAAATTATGTTGGGCTGAACAACTAAGCACGTCACTTGGAAAAGCTTTTTTTTTTTCATTGTGCCTACAACTACAAGTCCTCCCTGACTGCACTTTTTGAATATAAGGCAACCCACATGGCAAAAAAGTGTCTCGTGCCGGTCCATGAAGCAATCTAACCTATTTTTCGCTTGAATTTGAAGTGACTCGACGTGTTGAGACATTAGATAAAATCTCAAGTAAATCGTATTATTAATCAACTGCACTTATTGACAAACTACGTTGGACTAAACGCCAAGCATGTGACTTGGGAAAACTTTTTTTCATTGTGTCTACAACTAAAAGTCGTCCCTCAAGACACTTTTTGAACATGAGGCAGCCTAGATGGCAAAAAAGTGTATCGGGCTGGTCCATGAAGCAATCTAACCTACTTTACACTTCAATCCCTTCACTTTTGCACAATTTCAATGACAAAATTGTTTTTGGGTTTCATATCTTAACCTATATGCGTTTTTTATGATAAATATAATTAATAAATTTTTCATATTATTAAGTTTTTTATCATGGCATTAGAGGTAATAAAAGTTCTACAGTGAAGTCTTATTGTTACCTATATATAAGATATTGTGAATCAAATCTTCACCGAAAAATTGATCCAATTACGTGCTACAAGTGAAAAAATATATATAAATAGCTGTTGTAAAATTATGAAATAATTATTGATTTTTATTTAGTCTTATCAGAATAATTAGATAAGTCGTATCTACACTACTCTAGAAGATTTTATTTTATTCAGATTGTAATACTTCCTTTGAACTCTATAAATATAGGTCCATTGTTATAATGAAATAACTAATTAATTGTAATGATCTATAGATATTATATGCATGGATTATGTTAATAGATTAAAACTAAATTGTGATTAAAGGTTATGTTTTCCTATAGAAAAATTCATGTTATATTCTTTATCGATCTTTAAAGCGTCATTCTTTACCGGGAAAAAAAAAATTTGGGGTATAAAAGTCGATGAGTTTATACTATCGATGTACTGAGTTGGTTTGTAATATGAAAAGGAACACTGCAATTCAATGAATAATTTTCTACACATTTTGCATTGACAGGGCTACATATATATATACATGAATCTCTACTCTACTTAGGAAATATACAAGATTAAGGCTGCAGTTACTCAATCTATATCAGTTACAAATCATTCAAAAATATTCTAATATGATAGAGCAAGATATAAGGCTGATTTGTTTGATTTAAGGCTGATTTGTTTCTTTGATGCTTTGCTCAGAATCTTCCTTGATACGTCCCCTCAAGATTGGGGTTCCATCAGCTACACCAATCTTGTTCCTTAATAATTCTGTTCTTTGTCTTGAAAGAGGTTTAGTCAACAAGTCTGCTAATTGATCTTGAGTATGAACATGTCTAACATTCAAACTTCCACGTTCCACTAAATCACGCACAAAATGAATATCAATTTGAATGTGCTTCATGCGCGAGTGATGAACCGGATTAAAACTGAGATGAGTTGCTCCAAGATTATCGCACAGAAGAATGGGAGCTGTTTTGAGTGGAAAGCTAAGTTCATGAAAGAGTGCAACCAGCCACATTGTTTCTGATGTCGCGTTTGCCAGGGCTCGATATTCAGCTTCGGTAGAGGATCGGGCAACGGCTCGTTATTTCTTTGAACTCCATGAGATAGGATTTGAGCCTAAGAAACTAATGTAGGCTGATGTTGAGGTTCGATCATCCAAATTGCCTGCCCAATCAGCATCCGAGTATGTTGTTAAAACTGGGAATCTAGATTTTGAGAGTTGAATGCCATGGAAGATCGTTTGTTTCAAATATCTAAGTAGTCTTTTGGTTGCTGACCAATAAGTAGTCGTTGGCTTATGCATAAACTGAGATAATTTGTTGACAGCAAAAGAAATACCTGGGCGTGTCAAAGATGAATACTGAAGACTGCCAATAACACGTCGAAATTCTGAGCTATCCACCGAGACAGTACCATCAATCAACTGAAGAGATGTGCTGGTGGAAAGTGGTGTCGAGACATCATTTGCACCACTCATGTTGGTGCTGGTTAACAATTCACGAATATACTTATGTTGGGACAAAAAAATTCCAGCCTGAGTANAAACCTGTCCCCCCCAACTTTTTAATAGTGGTAGCCAAAAAATTTGTGTGATTTCCTGTGATAATAATGTCATCAACGTAGAGTGATGTTTATAGATAAATGATGATGGATTAGCTTTGGAATTCTGGAAGTGAAGCTCAAGAAGAGCATTCTTGAGAGCTGTATACCAAGCCTGTGGGGCTTGTTTGAGTCCATATATGGCTTTCTTCAATCTCCAGACATAATCAGGCTTGTTTTTATCTTTAAAACGAGGAGGCTGCATCATATAAACTGTTTCAATTAAATCTCCATGAAGAAAAGCGGTATTAACATCCATTTTCCTCAATGACCACCCATTCATAACTGCTATAGATAAAACTGATCTGATCGTTGCAGGCTTGACTACTGGGCTAAAAGTTTCTTTGTAGTCTAGTCCGGGACGTTGGTTATACCCCTTTGCAACAAGGCGGGCTTTGAACTTATCCACCAAGCCATCACTTTTTCGCTTGACTCTAAACACCCATTTACACCCTACTGGTTTGCAATTAGCAGGAGGTGGAATTAAATCCCAGGTTCCATGGCTCATTAGTGCTGTGAGTTCAAGAGACATGGCTTCACGCCAGTGAGGTTGAGAAAATGCCTGACTCACACATGTGGGTTCGATGGTCTGAGGGATTGGGTGTTTGGTCACAGTATGAATTTGCTTGGGTTTGAAAATATTATTCATGGGCCGGGTTACCATGGGGTGAACTCGTTGATTTTGTGCATCCGAAATGGGGGAATTTTGGGTTGTTGCCCCTGGGGTTATCTCAGGTTGACCTTGGTATTGGGTAACAGGTGAAGACACCAGTGGTGATGATTCATCAGAAATTCCATTAACAGGGAATGACACATTCGGGTTGGATGAATTTTGATATAGGAATGCTGAGGAATTAAAATCATGTGGAGATTGAGAGTTGCCGAGGTTACCTGAGGAGGATGTGATCGCGACGGGAACACTTCCCGGAGACATGGGTGATGACGTCGAAGCAGGTGGCACCGACGGAGGCACATGGGTAGGTGGCGGTCCGGCATGGAGAAAGGAGAAGAGGTTGGATGTGGATTGCATTGTGTTTGTAGTGGTTGAAGGAAGTTGGGTTGAGAAAAGAGTGTTATTTTCGTCGAATAACACGTGACGCGAGATATATGTTTTATTGGCTTTTGGATCCAAACATTTGTATGCATTTTGAGTTGTAGAGTACCCAATAAAGATGCATGGTACAGATTTGGGTTGCATTTTATTTGTGTTATAGGGCCATGTGAGTGGGTAACAAAGGCATCCAAATTTTTTTAATTTGAGGTAATTAGGTTTTTGACCAAAAAGAGCCTTAAATGGGGATTTATTTTGAAGGAGAGGTGTGGGTTGTCTATTTATGAGGTATGAGGCAGTTTGGAATGCATGTGGCCAATATGAGAGGGGCAACGATGCATCATGAAGAAGGGTGAGACCGGTTTCAACAAGGTGACGATGACGACACTCAGCGACACCATTTTGTTGTGGAGTGTGTGGGGCGGTGGTGTAATGACTTATACCATGGGTGGACAAGAATGATTTTAGTGCAATAAACTCACCACCATTATCAGAATACAAGCTTTTGATTTTTGTTTGAAAACGATTTTCAACAAACCGTTTAAAATTTGGAAAGATACTAGACACACCGGATTTAGTAGTCAAAGGGTAAAACCACATATATTTGGTGTAGTGATCAACAAAAATAACGTAATATCGAGATCCATCAATTCTGGTATAATGAGCAGGTCCCCAAACATCAGTGTAAATTATGTCAAGGGGAGCATTACTCTGAAAACTGGAAACACGAAAAGGTTGTTGATGTGCTTTATTGATAGAGCAAGAACTACATAACGATGACACTTTATTTGTGGTGCTAGGAAGAGAAAAAAGGTGAACAATATTTTTTACTATTGGTATTGATGGATGTCCAAGCCGCTTGTGCCACCCAGCAATCGAAGTTCGTTCATGCACATTAACAACCATTTTTGAAGAAGGTGCAACCATTGATTCTGAGAAAGTATAGACGTCGTTTTCACATGCTCCTCTTAGTAGGATCGCCCCCGTATTCTTGTCCTTCACAAAAAAATGAAATGGGTGAAATTCTACAAAAACATGATTTTGTTTAGTAAGATGATGGACGGAAATTAAATTTTTGCAAAGATTAGGTACACAAA
>CAIGRF010272169.1:16016-28674 GCA_903798235.1 Fraxinus ornus
GTTGTGGAGTGTGTGGGGCGGTGGTGTAATGACTTATACCATGGGTGGACAAGAATGATTTTAGTGCAATAAACTCACCACCATTATCAGAATACAAGCTTTTGATTTTTGTTTGAAAACGATTTTCAACAAACCGTTTAAAATTTGGAAAGATACTAGACACACCGGATTTAGTAGTCAAAGGGTAAAACCACATATATTTGGTGTAGTGATCAACAAAAATAACGTAATATCGAGATCCATCAATTCTGGTATAATGAGCAGGTCCCCAAACATCAGTGTAAATTATGTCAAGGGGAGCATTACTCTGAAAACTGGAAACACGAAAAGGTTGTTGATGTGCTTTATTGATAGAGCAAGAACTACATAACGATGACACTTTATTTGTGGTGCTAGGAAGAGAAAAAAGGTGAACAATATTTTTTACTATTGGTATTGATGGATGTCCAAGCCGCTTGTGCCACCCAGCAATCGAAGTTCGTTCATGCACATTAACAACCATTTTTGAAGAAGGTGCAACCATTGATTCTGAGAAAGTATAGACGCCGTTTTCACATGCTCCTCTTAGTAGGATCGCCCCCGTATTCTTGTCCTTCACAAAAAAATGAAATGGGTGAAATTCTACAAAAACATGATTTTGTTTAGTAAGATGATGGACGGAAATTAAATTTTTGCAAAGATTAGGTACACAAAGTGTATCATGTAGGACAAAGGTTCGTTTAGGTGTGTGCAAGACCAAAGAACCTATGTGCGAAACAGGCAAACCTAAACCATCACCAAGCACGACTTCATCTGTGCCATCATATTCAGAATGAATTTTTAAATTTGCAAGATGACCCGTGATATTGTGCGAGGCAGCCGAGTCTAGAAGCCAATTTCGATCTTTTGCAGCAGCGGTTGTAGTACAATTGAGAGTAACATCATGTTGATTCAATTGTGGACAGGCTTTGGCAATGTGGCCCAAGTGCTCACAAATTTGGCATTTGGGCTGACGTCTGTAAGAATTATTGGACCTGCCATTTTCAGTTTGCCTGTAAAAATTGTTAGTCTTGCCATTGTTGTGAGTGTGGCCTGAGTTATAATTTTTGTTGGGCTTAAAAAATCTGTTTGGCTTAGAAAATTTGTGTGGCCCAGACTCTTTATAAAAGGCCCTGGACGAAGAGCTTCCCTGCGAAGGAGATCTTCTGGTGTAGTTTGCAGTAACAATGTGGTGTTGAGTTATAGCCTCCAGCCGACGTAAATAAGCCTCGTGCCCCACTAAGAGATCATGTAGTTCTTCAAACGCCAAGGATTTCTCCCTTGCTCGGATTGGCGCTGCAATTTCTCGAAACTCTGGTCCTAGACCATTCAATACATAGAGGGTTAGATCATCGTCTGAAATTGGATGATCAATAATGGTAAGTTCATCAGCCAATGCCTTGACCGCATGCAAGTAATCAGAAATCGATCGATTTCTCCACTGAATCAAAGTAAGTTCCTCCTTCAATTGCATAGCCCGTGTCCTTGAACGACTAGCATAGAGGTTATGGAGTTTTTTCCAGGCATCACTGGAGGTCTTGGCCGTGGATATGAGAGGAGTGATAGCGGGAGATGTGGAGGCTAGGATGGCACTTAAAATGAGTTTGTCCTGCTGAACCCAGTGGGTTTTAATCAAATCAGCAGAGGGGGTACCATCGGAGGAAGGGCACAAGATGGCACCATTTACATAATCAAGTAAATCGTAGTCGATGAGGAGTGCTTCGAATTGAGCACGCCATTGGGGAAAGGTGGAGGGAGTCAATTTTTCATTGATTTGGGAAGTGATGTTTAGAGCAATAAGAGGCGGAGCAGCAGTGGAAGAAGGCTGAGTATTGAGATTGACGGTTTCAGTTTGATTTGAGGAAGAAGACATGGTTGGGATCGTTTGCTTGTGAGAGAGGGGCTGCTCTGATACCATAATATGAAAAGGAACACTGCAATTCAATGCATAATTTTCCACACATTTTGCATTGACAGAGCTACGTATATATATACATGAATCTCTACTCTACTTAGAAAATATACAAGATTAAGGCTGCAGTTACTCAATCTATATCAGTTACAAATCATTCAAAAATATTCTAATATGATAGAGCAAGATATAAGGCTGATTTGTTTGATTTAAGGCTGATTTGTTTCTTTGATGCTTTGCTCAGAATCTTCCTTGATAGTTTGTTTGGGAATTTAAATATTTTACTTTGGCAATAGCGTTTGGTAACTAGTCTATTTTATTATTGCTTCATTAAGTTGTCATAAAACAATGATTTTAGTTTATCTTCAAATATAACTAAGACGTCTAACACTTATCACATACGATTAGATCTGTATTTTTATTTTATTTTATCATGAGTAATGATAGTAAAATTACGTACTTTTAAAATCATAATTGTCAGTTCTCAAAGTTAAGAAATGTGAAGGATTACGAAGGGAAAACTAGGTTATGTTTAAGATTATTTAAAAGGTCTTATTTTCAGGTAATAGGGGTGGCAAAAGGATCGAGTAACTCGTCTGTTCGTCGACTTGACTCGTCAAAGTTCAACCCATAGACGACTCGGATTCATTTCTTTCGAGTTGAGTCGGGGGTTCCTTCGACAAGCCGAGCGTCGAGCTCGTGGGTAGTTCACGAGAGCTCATAAAAAATGTGAACAAAGAAATAAGAAAAATTAAAAAAAAAAAAAACTCGAACTCGTGGCTCGACTCGGCTCGTCATTTTGACAAACTGAGCTTGTGGGTAGATGGGCCAAGTAGAGCTAGCTCGGCCCATTGCCACCCCTAGCAGATAATGAGGGGAAAATTAAGTAGAAGCAAGAAAATGATTTATTAAATAGGACGAGAAAATTTAGCAAATTCAATCACTTACTTGCTTTCATGGGAATGCCTGAAAGGACCCGTATATCGTAAGTGACGAGCTTTACTCGGCTCATTGCCACCCCTAGTAGATAATGAGGGGAAAATTAAGTAGATACAAGAAAATGATTTATTAAACAGGACGAGAAAATTTAGCAAATTCAATCACTTGCTTTTCACGGGAATACTCGTATATCGTAAGTGATGATTATTGATTTGCTAGAAAATAAAAATTGTAATAGGCACATGGAAAGTTAGAGAAACACATCAAGTGCATGATTTTCGAGAATTTCTTCAATGAGTTGATATAAATAATAAAGAGTTTGAGTGATGCTATTTAATTTCATTGGGGTTGCAATCCAAATTTAAGTGATGTTGATGTGACATTAAATGATAAGTCAATTCATTTAATTTCATATTTCATTTAATTTATCATTTAACACCACTTTATTTGGGGTTAGAGCATCT
Organism: Fraxinus ornus; assembly: GCA_903798235.1. Taxonomy (NCBI): domain Eukaryota; kingdom Viridiplantae; phylum Streptophyta; class Magnoliopsida; order Lamiales; family Oleaceae; genus Fraxinus; species Fraxinus ornus. The sequence continues at coordinate 19,350 of CAIGRF010272169.1, forward strand.
CCAAGAGACTATCTATTTTTAAAGAGAATATTCTATCATTTGAAGAGTATCTATAAATTTAGGGAGTTAAAATTTTGAACTACTCCAACAAGTTCTTTATATTTAACACTTAATTTTACTACTCCCAAGAAATATTTATTATTTTTCTTTATATTTTATTTTAACTAGTTTTTCTTTAGATTATTTTATTGTTTTCCTACATTGAAAATTGAAACTTTTTGAATGCATTTAATTATAGAGAGTGGGTTTGGCTCTCCAAATTTGGAGAGTCAAATCCACTCTCTAAATTAAAATGTTAATTTAAAAAGTCTCTTGGAGCATGATTTTATGTTGACTCTTTAAAATAAAGAGCATCTCATATTTAAAGAGTCTCTTGGTAGGGCTGCATAAGATTATTTTGAAAAGTTTGGTGACCGTAAATCATAATAATAAATGGTCTCTTGCGTTTTCAAGAAGAAAGAAAAAAAAATGAAAGTAAATAGTATTGAATAGTGTTCTAAAAAGTATAAAATATAATTAGGCGTGGATGTCCAATTTCAAACTTTACGAGTCTATGCGAGTCCTAGGCTTAAAAAAAACTTTTTCTCATTTTAATATTAATTTAAAATTTCTAATCACTCTAAAAATTATTTAATAATTAAAAATAATACATACCTAATATCTAAAATTATAAAATACTGTATTTACTTAATAATCCATACAACCAGTCAATTATACAATTTTTAAGTTTTCAAATGTAAAAGCTAGACTAGTTTTCATGTTTCAAATTTTTATTAGATAAGTCATATAAGAGATTTAAACGATCTTTCAATATACTTTCAAAATTTTCAACAAAATGATTAATTTCAAAATCATAATTACATAATGTAGATAGCACATAACTTAAATCTTATCTAACTTTTTTATTGGATAAAATCATTTTTGACTTTTGTCCAATAAAGTCATTTAAAAACTTGAAATAGAGTCAAATAAAAGACTTTTAAAAAAATAAATCAAATTAATAAACTAAAGTCAAATAAAAGGCTTTTAAAAAATGAAAAAATATAAAAAAAGCTAATAAAGAGCACCTAGTCGCTCATTAAACGGTGGTCAACTGGTTGTTGACCGTTTAATTATGTGCTTATAGTCAAGGTGTGATGTGTCGTCCAAATCATCTAGGAACGCTTTTGAGAATGAATATTGAGTTTTTCCATTTTTAATATTATCGTGTAAGAAAGAAATATTATATACCCACACCATCCAAACTCTAATCATCTTTACAATCTCCCTCGCACTAGACCACCATCTCGTCTGAAATACACCGCCTTCCGTCGATGTAATGTGAACATGGAAGATCTCCAATGTCATCATCGTCTTCATTAGATTATAAAAATCATTAGATCATAAAAATCATCGTCTTCGTCTACACTGTACAGTTACATGCAACGAATGGTACTCCTGCTGCATGTAGCGACACCACAATTTGTTCTCTATTTTATATGTTCCTCACCGCAATCTTTATATGGTCTTTGCGTCCTTTATACCTATTTGTACGTGGGCAGGTAAGTTTGGTCATTGAAATTTGTTCCTCACTGCAATTTGTTCTCTGTTCTTTGGTGGATTTGAGGTGGTGGCAGTGGCGGATTTGTGGTGTTGTGGATCGATGGAGATGGAAGTTGTAATTGTTGTTGGTGGTGCTGGCAATGACAACGATAGTAGTGTTGGCGATGGTAGTGATAGTGCTTACTGGTGGTAGTGGTAGTGGTAGTGGTGTAAGTGGTGGTGGGGTTGGATTGGATTGGATTGTTGAATAAATAGGGTTTGTGACCAATTATTTAGGTAATTGTGACTAATAAATAATATGTAATCAAATAGATAATTTGTGTTTGATGAATATTTGATAAATTGTAACCGATAAAAAATTTATGACTTAAAAAATTTGTGATTTGTGACGAGAAATAATATGTGACCAATTTGCATAGGTCAAAGATTTGTCCTTGTTCCAAGTTATAATTCGATGTCAAAATTCAATGTGTACTTGTTACAAGCCGCATATCATAGTGTAAGGGTCACAGATCAATATACATGTCACAAATCAAATAGAATTGGTTACAGATCACTAATTTATGTTCACAGGTCATAGGTTATAGTTCCACATGTCATAGGTTACAATTTAAAAGTCAAAGTCATCATTCATAGGTCATAGGTCATTCACACGTCACAGATCATATTGTATAGATAACAATGTCAATAGGTTACAAATCAATATTAACTGGTCACAGATCAAATGTCAAATGTCTTTATGCACAGATAACAGGTCACATATTCAAGTTCAAGGGTCACAGTTCATATGTTGCAGGTCACATATCATTTTGCATAAGTAATAGATCAATGTCTACAGGTTACGTATTCGAGAGAATTGGTCGCAAGCCATTGAATCAATATCACAGGTAACAAATCAACGTCCAAAGGTCACAAATCCAAGAAAACTAGTCACGGGCCATTGGATCAACATCACAAGTAACAGTTTACATGTAGTTTAAATCACACCATAAAATTACATGTAGTTTAAATCACACCATAAAAAATTTAAAAACTTACACTGAATCTGATGATAAGTTGAATATTTTAATCAAATTTACACTCCATCGACGAACTAGTTCTTTATGGTAGTTTAAATCACACTACCAAAATCTCATTCCTTCAATCACTCTAACGTCAATCGATTGTTCAAATTGAAGTTTAATTAGATAATCCGTCAATTCTCATCGATATTTTGCTAAATTAAAAATCTAAACAAGCTGCCCCTCTTGAGATGCTTTACTCATGGATCTCGAATCGGGAGCCTTTATCCAGATCTGTACTACAACCGTGGTGTGAGAGATGATGGCAGCGGGTGGATGCCGGTGACTGTAGCTAGGCGAATCTGTAGAGAGAGATTGTAGTAGGTCAAGATATTAGAATGGATATTTATTAGATATATAACATATTATTTATCATCTGAAAATTTACTTTTAAACTTTTTCTCTTAAAATTAAATTGGGGTATAGTTAAGATCTGGTTTATGCATTCTTCCCATAATTAATATCATAATTAGAAACATTTGGGGAATCATTTTTAAAAATCAGGTGAATGGCAAAGTATTTCAAAAATGAGGAGTTGTTCAAATCTATTATTTTTGTTAGTGTTTGTCAATTTTCCAAGTATATTTAGTTTTCTATACTTTACTTTTCCATAATTTTTTTATTATGTAATGCTTTTATAAAAACTATACATTTAATAAGTTACAATGATAGTAACTTACACATTATGTTATTTTGTACATAAATCATGCTATAATATATGTTTTTTTTTTTTTTTGAAATTATAACTTAAAATGTGTAGTTTCTCTTTTTGTAAAAAATTGTTATACTTCATCTCACCTTCACCACCAATAATCACCCCATGAACATAAGAAAATTATATGCATTGTTATTACACTTTGAAATTTTTTTGTATTGTAACTTATTACAATGCACCACCATCAATGTTATAACAGTATGGTTGACTGTTTTGTTGACAATGTATAAGGTGACCAATATTTTTACCATTGATTTTAACAATATTTAAAACACGTGGTACAAAATTTTACACATCATTAAATGTCAATAAAGATGTCAATAATAAATGTATGAAAATAATGTCATATAGCACATGTGGTACCACAACATCAATCTAGGTGACATGATGTGATAAATTCAATGAGATGTGCAATTAAGTAAGTTATTTAATTGTACCCCTCATTTAATGTCACTTTAATATCAAATAGACTAATGTTTTAATACTAACGATGTTAAATAGCATAATTGATGTTATAGTTGTACATTCACAATTAATGTTATATTTATCCCATCACCATCACCATCACCAACACCAACACCAACACCAACACCAACACCAACAGTCATCCTATCAATACAAAAAAATTACATACATTGCTATTACAATGTGTTTAATTTGTTGTATTATAACATATTAATCCATGCATAACCATCACCCACTACCATCAACACCACGAAGACTATCGTCACCAATCTGCAACCACTATCATAACCAACACAAAAAACCAATCTTACAAAAAAAAAAATTCAGATTCACCAAATTCTAAAATGAAGGATTCCCGATTTCATTAGAGGATCAATCTCTAATTTTGTATCTAAACACATCATCGAAGGTTGCAAAAGGGGTTCGTGACGGCAAAGTGGAGGAAGAAAGCGATAGTGATAGCGGTATAATCAGATCGCATTATCAGAGATGATTTTGTGGTGGCTTGAACTTGATTTTTTTCGTAGATTTGATGGCAATATGGTGGTGATAGTGGTGAAAGAATGGGAGAGGGAAGAACAAGAGAGAGTTTGTGAGAGGGCGAGGGATGGTGGAGGCATGATAGTGAGAAATGGAGAATGGAGGCTTGTGAATCCTATGAAATTTGTTACTAAACCATTCACGTTTGACTTTGAAAAATAGAATTTTAAAGAATAAAATGAAACCCAAATGGAGACATTATAATTGTAAAAACTTTAGTTTTCACAAAGGAGTGACTATACAATAAATCAAGTTGCACATCGTTATTATCATTCCCAAAGGCCAGTTAGCTGATTATTCTCTCTTTTCGGGGGTGGTAGGAGCGAGAAAGCTTCTCCGTTAAGGAAAAGAGTTTTTCCTAGTAGGGATAATTCATAAAACATGTAATAATAGAATCGACTGCGGTATATTTACATCACAACGTACAGATCTGTTTATCAACAGATGATACGGTGAGATTTAATTGATTCAAAATCTCATAAACCAAATAAAAATAAATAAATTTTCCCACTTTCTTTTTGCCACATTATTAATATGTAAAAAAAAATCTGCAAATGATAATATACAACAAGCATTTTCCTAATATAGTCTAGGGGCTTAAGGGGGTGTTTTTAATTAAGACTTTTAATTACTTTTTGCGGTTTAAAAAATTTAGGGATATTCAATGTAGACTTTTAGAAACTCTCTAAAAGTATTGATGTATTCAATTGAGATTTTTATAGACTTTTAAAAAATCTCTAAAAATCACAGAGTATTCAATTAAAACCTTTTAGAAGTCTCTATAAGTTTTGAGTATTCAAATTTTAATGATTTTTAAAGATTTTTATAAAAGTCTCCATAGTACTAAATTTTAAGCAGAAAATAATAAAATAAAATCTCAAAATTTGTCACTCATTAATCACAAAATTTTGAGAGACATTCACCAAAAAAAAAATTAATATGTATTTTTTAACATTTCTCTTTCTTTTTCCCTTCTACGAACATTAGAGTTACGATTAATTTTTTTTTTTTTTCTATTGATTATATTAAAGACTTTGATAGATTTTTTTCAAGTGATAATTTATGTGGATTTCGTGATTTTTTTTTTATAAATTTGTATGGAATTAGTGAAAATCTTTTGTAGACTTGTATAGACTTTTATTTTAAAACTTTTTATATAATTCAAAAAACTTTTGAAAATTTTCATTTGAAATAAAATTCATGTGAATCTAGTGCAATAGTGTGAAATTCTCACATACGAGGTTGTGATTCCCACAATTCTCCTTCTTCTTCCCGTTCCCATACAATAAAAAATTAGGAAAAATTGTAGCGAATGTCCCAAATATTTCATTTTGCTGCAGACTATACCCTAACCTTTCATTTTTATTGTCGATGTCCCAAACCTTTATATTTAATTGCAGTCGGGTCCAAATCATTGATTCCATCAATGATACTGTTAGTCAACAGTGAAATTGCAATTTTGGCTCAAATGGACAAATTAAATGAGGGACAAAATGGTATATTTATAATTTTCATAATAAAATAATTAGAATAATTAAATAAAAAAAGCACTGTCCATCTTCCCCAATTTCCCTACCCTATGCCCCTCCCCTCAACCCAACACAAACTAAATCAAAATCTCACCCCGTCAACACCGCAACGACCACTGAGGTTTTTGGCAAAGACACCATCAATTTTTATTCTTGAAATCGTCAGTTATCGGAAGAGAACAGATACAAAAGAGACTTCACCATTTGATGCTTCTAACTTAAATAGCCCCAATATAGTTGTTGATGAAGCCGTTGGAATACATCTAAAGTCTATGCTCGTGGCACTGATAATGAATCTTCGAACGGATTTACACTATCAACGTCAAGTTCTGATGGAAGTGCAAGCTTTGAAATAAAAAAAGATGACTTCTCATAATCTTGACTCGTCGAGTGGTATAACTGAGAGAGGATACACGGTGGAGCGTTCAACATCTAGTGCTCAAGATGACACATCAGTTGTACAATCTCAAATTCTTGGACCTGGTAACAAAGTATTAAATGTTAATGCTTCTGAGCAGCAAGAATCTCAAGTGAGTTCGGCCACGATTTTACCAGTAGATTTGTATAGATTTGTGTTTGCGGCTATTGAGGAAGAGAAGGTAGGGGATACATCTTACTTGATCTTATGCAGTGGCCGTGGGTAAGGGATTTTGACGTTGGTGGTTGTATGCAGTGGCCATGGTGATGATGATGGGGGTTGGGATTTTGATTTTGTTTGGGTTGAGGTGTTAAGGGAAGGGGGTAGGGGTGGGAAGGTTGGGGAAGATGAACAGTACAAAACCAATTTTTTAATTAATTATTCTAATTATTTTATTATGAAAATTATAAATATACCATTTTGTCCCTCATTTAATTTGTCCATTTACGTCAAAATTGCAATTTTATCGTTGACTAATGGTATCATGGACGAAATCAGTGATTTTGATCATGTATGCAGTTAAATATTAAGGTTTGGGACTGCGGCACTAAAAATGAAATGTTAGGATATAATCTGCAGCAAAATGAAAGATTTGGGACCTCCGCAGCAATTTTCCCAAAAAATTATTTTGAAAAGAATAACAATTTAAGACCTTAAAAATAAATATTTTTCACAAAAACTAAATAAAAAAGAAAAAAAAAAGTTTAATTTTTTCATAGAAAATGTAGATAAACAATAAGAGAGAAAAAGAAAAATAGAAACAAATATAATCAATATAAAAAAAAATTTAATCGTAACTCTTATATTCGTAGAAGGAAAAATGAAAGAGAAATATTAAAATATATATATATATATACTTATTTTTTTTTATTTTTTTTTTCGTGAAAGTCTCCCAAAATTTTGTGATTAATGATAAACAAATTTTGAGATTTTATTTTAATATTTTTTGCTTAAAAGTCAGTGCCCCGAAACTTTTATAAAAGTTTCTAAAGTCATTAAAACTTGAATACTCTAAAACTTATAGAGATTTTTAAAAAATTTTAATTGAATACACCGTGACTTTTAAAAAAAATTTAAAAGTCTCAATTGAATATACCAATATTTTTATAGAGTATCAAAAAGTCTATTAAATATTCCTAATTTTTTTAAATCTTCAAAAGTCATTAAAAGTTTCAATTGAATACAACCCCTTATTGTTTATTTCTATTTTCTATTAAAAAATTAAATTGTATTTTTATAACTTTTTTTTCTTTTTTCATTCATTTTTTGTGAAAAAATATCTATTTTTAATTAATTTATATAGTTCTATATAGACTAATTTATAATTAAATTTAAATATATTAATTCTTTATTTATTCTTTAAAGGTATATTATATTAATAACTAGTGAATGCACGAGCGTTGCACGTGTGGTGGGTGATGTGGCGTAAACAAACATTCTTCGAATTGGCGGACTTTCTGTATGTCTCCATGTTCTAAAGCTCGGAATGGGCACAATCCTTCAACGGTGATTCATGATGTGTTTCAAAAAATTAATGTGAATGGGCAGAGACATAACTATCATCCATAGGTACACATGAATCGTAATTTTAGCATTTGTGTCAATATGTCTCTACAAGCACAATTTTCGTTAATAGACAAAAATTCATGACATGCATCTTGTTAGGGAATGCAAAATAACTCAATCAGTCACAAAGTACTTGAACAAAGTCCATATAGTCTATTCAATAAAAATGATCACCAGACAAGATAAGAATGTGTTCGACATTTTTATTTTCACTATCCTACACATATGTTCAGAATCATCATTAGTCATATTCCTTTTGAACGAAGCATGCGTTTTCTTGCCTGCAATTACCACAAATGAGCAAGGCATGCTAGAGAATATATAATTTTTCTAGTTGAGATCAAAGCATGCTAAAGTCAGCACTTGGTCTAATCTGTCGGATGATAGGTGGATGGAGACGAAAAAATGGGCATTGATATCATTTAAAAAACTTTGGGAGTAATTTTTTATTACTTTAACATTTAAAACGCTCAGCACCACTTACAATTACAAAAACCACCCAATGGGCAAAAAATAGAAATGCATTTCGCAATTTGTGATCGTGTCTTCATGCTAGACTTGAAATATATTTGTCCTCATTTTTTTATTTTTTTATTGGGATAAGAACATTTTATGGCTTAAAGAATGTTAGTTTTTTAAAAAGTTATCAAATCCTAATAACATTTAGTAAAATTATTTAAAACATGTGTTTGCATTCAATGGTTACACGTCTAAACAAACAAGTTGTTCTCGGTTGAATAAAAAATGCACTACTTTTTCAAAAAAATAATTTAATTTTATCACATTATTACAAAAAATTATAATAATTATTTTTCCTATTTAACTTAAATAAATGCTCCCATCTCAATCAAAAGTAAAAGATGTTTTAAAAGAGACAAAAAAATGCAGTTCATGTACTTCAATGGTAATTTCAAATATAGTATTGCAACAAAAATGAATAGTGCAAAAATATATTTACCTTTTTGGCCAAAAAGGGAGACTATGTTGTGAAAAACAGATTTAAGAGGAGGTTTTAGTAATTTACTAATTTCTTAACAAGAATGGATGCCTCTATAATAAACAGATATATCATGGATGTTTCCACAATTTGCTCAAATATCTGTAATCTCTCATTTGAATCGAAACAACATCAAAATATATTTACCAAATACTAGGGATGGCAACGGGACGGGTATGGGACGAGTCGTCCATTCCCACCCCCGTCCCGTCGTGTATTTTTATTACCTTACCCCATCCCCATACCCGGTTAAAGCTGGACGGGCAGGTTCGGGGCGGGTTCGGGGCAAGTCTTTTGCCCCATTTATCGCCCCATTTATTTTTATTTATTTTATTTTTTGCTTTTATTTTTTTTATATCTTTATTTAGTAAATATTATTATTTTTTTACTAATTTGTTAAAAACAATTTATGTTCTCTTTAAAAATAATGATAAATTTATTATTTTTCTTATATTTCCCATACCCGCCCCATACCCACTTCGGGTTAATGAC